>CM074434.1:42374768-42614768 GCA_037101425.1 Elopichthys bambusa | reverse complement strand
ACGACCCCCCCCAGCACCACCCGCACCGCCCTCGTTTCTCCCCCCCACGTAAACGTTGGGCAACTGGGTCGAAATCAGGACCAGATTTGATGTGGGAGGTAACAGAGAGGCTACGCACATAAAGCCTCTCCATCACGAGTCTGAAAAACCCTAAAACCATTTCCACTGTTAAAGTGATGCTTCTGAAGTGTGAGAGAATGGAAATGTTGTAAACTTCACGACAGGGTTTTTTAGTGGTGTCTTACTAGTGTGCTCTTAGTTGGGTTTACTTCAACATGATAAACTACACTTCTAATACTGAGTATTAAAGTTCAAAATGTGCTCCAGACATGGATTACAATAGCAACGCTGGCATAATGGCGGAGTTTTGTTCAACCAAACGCCACACGTTTTCTTCAGCATATGTAAAAATTTCAGATTTTTAATCTCCACCCATTCTTGTGGTCTGCAGTGATGTGGTGTCAGTGTAGTGAGTCACGGGCGGTGTTGGGGAGGGGGCTCTGGGTGGCGACTGTGTTTGCTTTAGCTACGGTTTCTCCTCTCAGACCCGAGCGAGGACTCAGAAACGCCTCCGCGGGGAGCTGGCTCAGCAGTCCTGACGGGAGCGCAACCCAGCAAGGTTTCTGTCTTGTTTTAAGGACGTTTGCATATTTTAACTGGAAAAAAATGTTTTGGAAAATTAAATGAACAAATTTAACACATTTAGATGTGAAATATAACACATGCATATGATTAATTAAATTAATAATAAATAAAATAAACAGCAATAATTTCATTTTTAGTTTTTAAAAAACATTTTAACTAGAGAATTCACATATAGAAAGTTTTGAAAAAGATGTCAAATTTAACAGTGAATAAGCATATGATTAATTAAATTTATAATAAATTAAATAAACAGCAGTCATTTAAAAATTTTTATATACTTTTTTTTTTTTAACTGGACAATTCACAAAAAATGTTTTGAAAAATTAAATTGAACACATTTAGATTTAACAGTACATATGATTAATTAAATTAATAATAAATTAAATACAGCAATAATGACTTTTTTAAAAAACATTTTAACTGGAAAATTAACAATGTAACGAATTTAGATTAGATTACATTTATAATAAATTAAATAAACAGCAATCATTTAATTAATTTTTTTGTAACATTTTAACAAGAAAATTCAAAAACCAACTTAACAAATATAGCAAATTTAGATTGTTTAAATTTAACAGATTAGTGTATATAATTAAATTAATAAATTAAATATACTTAAATATACAGTTTTTGCTCATGTAAATTGATTTTTTCCAGTTAAAATATGTAAAAATCCTTAAAAACACTGATTTTACTGAATGTGATTATTTATAATAAATTTTAAAGGATCTTTAAATTTTTGCTTTTGTAAATTGATTAATTTATTATTAATTTATGTAATCACATGCACTATTAGGTTAAGTTTGGCTATTAGGCTATTATTTTATACAAACCTGATTCCAAAAAAGTTGGGACACTGTACAAAATGTGAATAAAAAAAATTTACAAATCTCATAAACTTATATTTTATTCACAATAGAATATAGATAGCATATCAAATGTTGAAAGTGAGACATTTTGAAATGTCATGCCAAATATTGGCTCATTTTGGATTTCATGAGAGCTACACATTCCAAAAAAGTTGGGGACAGGTAGCAATAAGAGGCCGGAAAAGTTAAATGTACATATAAGGAACAGCTGGAGGACCAATTTGCAACTTATTAGGTCAATTGGCAACATGATTGGGTATAAAAAGAGCCTCTCAGAGTGGCAGTGTCTCTCAGAAGTCAAGATGGGCAGAGGATCACCAATTCCCCCAATGCTGCGGCGAAAAATAGTGGAGCAATATAGTGCTGTCTAAGTGGGCCCTTAGACGGCACTGCATCACATACAGGAATGCTACTGTAATGGAAATCACAACATGGGCTCAGGAATACTTCCAGAAAACATTGTCGGTGAACACAATCCACCGTGCCATTCGCTGTTGCCGGCTAAAACTCTACAGGTCCAAAAAGAAGCCATATCTAAACATGATCCAGAAGCGCAGGCGTTTCTCTGGGCCAAGGCTCATTTAAAATGGACTGTGGCAAAGTGGAAAACTGTTCTGTGGTCAGACGAATCAAAATTTGAAGTTCTTTTTGGAAAACTGGGACGCCATGTCATCCGGACTAAAGAGGACAAGGACAACCCAAGTTGTCATCAGCGCTCAGTTCAGAAGCCTGCATCTCTGATGGTACGGGGTTGCATGAGTGCGTGTGGCATGGGCAGCTTACACATCTGGAAAGGCACCATCAATGCTGAAAGGTATATCCAAGTTCTAGAACAACATATGCTCCCATCCAGACGTCGTCTCTTTCAGGGAAGACCTTGCATTTTCCAACATGACAATGCCAGACCACATACTGCATCAATTACAACATCACGGCTGCGCAGAAGAAGGATTCGGGTACTGAAATGGCCTGCAGTCCAGATCTTTCACCCATAGAAAACATTTGGCGCATCATAAAGAGGAAGATGCGACAAAGAAGACCTAAGACAGTTGAGCAACTAGAAGCCTGTATTAGACAAGAATGGGACAACTTTCCTACTCCTAAACTTGAGCAACTTGTCTCCTCAGTCCTCAGACGTTTGCAGACTGTTATAAAAAGAAGAGGGGATGCCACACAGTGGTAAACATGGCCTTGTGCCAACTTTTTTGAGATGTGTTGATGCCATGAAATTTAAAATCAACTTATTTTTCCCTTAAAATGATACATTGTCTCAGTTTAAACATTTGATATGTCATCTATGTTGTATTCCGAATACAATATTGAAATTTGAAACTTCCACATCATTGCATTCCTTTTTTATTCACAATTTGTACAGCGTCCCAACTTTTTTGGAATCGGGTTTGTAAATATGAAGCATGAGAGAATGGAAATGTGGTAAACCTGCACCAGGGGCTGTCAAAGACGCTTCACGACCGTGTTTGCTGCTACTGTGAAGTACCAGAAAAAGCATCTGTTTGCGACACCTCCCTTCACTGCTAACAAACCATCGTCCTCTCATTAAACTTCTCTGGGCTGTCGGGAACATTTATGTTCTTTATGAGGGTGCCAATGATAGAGTTCAGTATGTTCAGTTCATTCTGGCTCGACACACTCAAGTTTTATTTCTGTCTGCGAACCCAAACACACTCTAAAGTCTGACGTTCAGATCAGAGATTTTTTTTACAGTCTCAACAATTCTTGTCAAGAATTATATATTTACATTTCTTTAAATTTTATTTTAAATAAACACAGTGTCTTAAAAACCCAGCGTGAGATGTTGGCAAATCCCCAAAATTCCCAGGGAATCATGAACTGATCAAATGTTTGCCTTGAATGCAATGCAAGTCACTTTGTATAAAAGCATCTGCCAAAAGTAATTCAGTGGAGCAGCTGTTTGATGCAAGCGTACATTCTTTGCAAGTATGCGAATGCAATGTTTGCTTCCTTCCTGCCCCAACAGATAAAACCGAGCCCACAGAATGCAGAAGTGCATGTAGGATGTCAGCGTTTGACCTTGGCAATGGGGGGCCGACCGTCGTCCTCTCCACCTACGTGTGAGGCTGTTTGCCTGCAGACTTTAAAGCAGGATGCTGAGGGGTTAATGCAGTTAACATGCCTTTGCCACCGCTGCTGTGGACATTAGCGTGTGTTCAGAGGGTTTGAGACGCTCAATTCAAACCAGAACTGAGTCGCTGACGTTCCTGCGGTGCTGATGATTTTTTTTTTCTTTTCTTTCATACTTCTTTCTCTTTGTTGAACCATAGACAGTCTTTTCTTTCCAATCATACTGTATGAGCTCAGCAAAAGGCTTTTGGCTTTACAATGAAAATCACTAAAAGCAAACTTTTTTTGTAGCTCGTCAGTATTTCAGCTGTTTTCATTGTAGCTTTTCCAAATGCTACATTACTGTATTTACTTTGAATTTGAATGCGCAGATAGTCTTACAGTTTAGAACATTTTATTAGATCAGTTTGTTTGGATGGCTTGTGTAAATTAACCCTATTCATGTGCTTCTTTTGGGGCACAATATTTAAATAATAAATATCAGTCTTTTTTGTTCACTAAATGATATCTGAGAGTTTGGAGAGTGAGAGTGGAGTAGTGACTACTTTAGCATCTTTACATTTCATCAAGTTTCAAAGCAGCAACACTCGTTTAGGTGACTCACATCGCGCTCCTGTATGTCGCTTTGCTTAAAATTAAATGATATACAGAACAATACACATTTTTTAGATAAAATAAAAAGGTACACAAACCTGTATTTTACCGAAGACGTGCACCAATATGACAGAGTTACACTGCTCTCTCCTGAAGAGGTTGTTATGTCTGACTGGGTCTGGGTAACACAAAAACTGCCCAAACACTGGGTTGTTTCTGGGTAACACAAAAACTACCCAAACACTGGGTTGTTTCTGGGTAACACAAAAACTACCCAAACACTGGGTTGTTTCTGGGTAACACAAAAACTACCCAAACACTGGGTTGTTTCTGGGTAACACAAAAACTGCCCAAACACTGGGTTGTTTCTGGGTAACACAAAAGCTGCCCAAACACTGGGTTGTTTCTTAGTAACACAAAAACTACCCAAACACTGGGTTGTTTCTGGGTAACACAAAAACTACCCAAACACTGGGTTGTTACGTCTAACCCAGGATCTGAGTAACACAAAAACTGCCCAAACACTGGGTTGTTTCTGGGTAACACAAAAACTACCCAAACACTGGGTTGTTTCTGGGTAACACAAAAACTACCCAAACACTGGGTTGTTTCTGGGTAACACAAAAACTACCCAAACACTGGGTTGTTACGTCTAACCCAGGATCTGAGTAACACAAAAGCTGCCCAAACACTGGGTTGTTTCTGGGCAACACAAAAACTGCCCAAACACTGGGTTGTTACGTCTAACCCAGGATCTGGATAACACAAAAACTACCCAACACTGGGTTGTTACGTCTAACCCAGGATCTGAGTAACACAAAAACTGCCCAAACACTGGGTTGTTACGTCTAACCCAGGATCTGAGTAACACAAAAACTACCCAAACACTGGGTTGTTTCTGGGTAACACAAAAACTGCCCAAACACTGGGTTGTTACGTCTAACCCAGGATCTGAGTAACACAAAAACTACCCAAACACTGGGTTGTTTCTGGGTAACACAAAAACTGCCCAAACAATGGGTTGTTTCTGGGTAACACAAAAACTACCCAAACACTGGGTTGTTACGTCTAACCCAGGATCTGAGTAACACAAAAGCTGCCCAAACACTGGGTTGTTTCTGGGCAACACAAAAACTGCCCAAACACTGGGTTGTTTCTGGGCAACACAAAAACTGCCCAAACACTGGGTTGTTACGTCTAACCCAGGATCTGGATAACACAAAAACTACCCAACACTGGGTTGTTACGTCTAACCCAGGATCTGAGTAACACAAAAACTGCCCAAACACTGGGTTGTTTCTTAGTAACACAAAAACTACCCAAACACTGGGTTGTTTCTGGGTAACACAAAAACTGCCCAAACACTGGGTTGTTTCTTAGTAACACAAAAACTACCCAAACACTGGGTTGTTTCTGGGTAACACAAAAACTACCCAAACACACACTGGGTTGTTTCTGGGTAACACAAAAACTACCCAAACACTGGGTTGTTACGTCTAACCCAGGATCTGAGTAACACAAAAGCTGCCCAAACACTGGGTTGTTACGTCTAACCCAGGATCTGAGTAACACAAAAACTGCCCAAACACTGGGTTGTTTCTGGGCAACACAAAAACTACCCAAACACACACTGGGTTGTTTCTGGGTAACACAAAAACTACCCAAACACTGGGTTGTTACGTCTAACCCAGGATCTGAGTAACACAAAAACTGCCCAAACACTGGGTTGTTTCTGGGTAACACAAAAACTACCCAAACACACACTGGGTTGTTTCTGGGTAACACAAAAACTACCCAAACACTGGGTTGTTACGTCTAACCCAGGATCTGAGTAACACAAAAGCTGCCCAAACACTGGGTTGTTACGTCTAACCCAGGATCTGAGTAACACAAAAACTACCCAAACACTGGGTTGTTACGTCTAACCCAGGATCTGAGTAACACAAAAACTGCCCAAACACTGGGTTGTTTCTGGGCAACACAAAAACTGCCCAAACACTGGGTTGTTACGTCTAACCCAGGATCTGAGTAACACAAAAACTGCCCAAACACTGGGTTGTTTCTGGGCAACACAAAAACTGCCCAAACACTGGGTTGTTACGTCTAACCCAGGATCTGAGTAACACAAAAACTGCCCAAACACTGGGTTGTTACGTCTAACCCAGGATCTGAGTAACACAAAAACTACCCAAACACTGGGTTGTTTCTGGGTAACACAAAAACTACCCAAACACTGGGTTGTTACGTCTAACCCAGGATCTGAGTAACACAAAAACTACCCAAACACTGGGTTGTTTCTGGGTAACACAAAAACTACCCAAACACTGGGTTGTTACGTCTAACCCAGGATCTGAGTAACACAAAAGCTGCCCAAACACTGGGTTGTTTCTGGGTAACACAAAAACTACCCAAACACTGGGTTGTTACGTCTAACCCAGGATCTGAGTAACACAAAAACTGCCCAAACAATGGGTTGTTTCTGGGTAACACAAAAACTACCCAAACACTGGGTTGTTACGTCTAACCCAGGATCTGAGTAACACAAAAGCTGCCCAAACACTGGGTTGTTTCTGGGCAACACAAAAACTGCCCAAACACTGGGTTGTTACGTCTAACCCAGGATCTGAGTAACACAAAAACTACTCAAACAACAAAATAACCCCCAAAAATGACCCAAAAGGCTCAACCCAGGACTTGGGTAGAAAGAAATAACCCAAGATTTTTTTTAGAGTGCAATGTTGAGTGTGTCAAGAGCTGTATGAGGGAATGACGCTGTCTTTTTTTTTCCTTTTGTGAATTAAAGACAGAAAGAGGGAAAAAAAAACAAAAAAACATGCATTTTGAAAATTGCCGTTGGCCTGGGCTCAAGGCGCAGTCGTTCTGGTAATGAGGGGTTAGAGCGGCATTATTGCTCCCAGATGCCTCCCTGCGTCTCTCCGGCCTTTGATGCAAACCCAAGACACCAGCACTATTCAGTTACATACACACACACACACACACACACACTTTTAAAGCAGCACATTTCTGTTTCAGACTACTTCATTTTTGGTTCAGTTCTACATTTATAAATCGCCCCTGATTCCATTATCACTCCATATGATGCAAAGTGTCCGTTCTGACAGTGCATGCATGCGTGGACGTGTAAACATGCACATGTCACAAAAGTGTGTTTGTGAGGCTTTTTTGTTTGTATTAGTGCAGTCAGCCGCGAGAAGTGTGTTTATGAATCGAGTCTGAACTTCCTCTGCTCTTATAATTGCGCTGGTATTAGTCACACCAAAAACAAAACAATGGAAAATATTCCCAGTTCAGTCCGTGTGGTTGGCCATAGGAAAGAAACATCTCTTTTTATAATACAATACAATGAAAGAGCAACATCTGAGTGTTTATCAAGAGTTCTTGGGTTGGATTCACGAAAAATGCCTTAAGAAGGTTTCTTAAGATAAACTAGAATGTTCAAGTGCAATTCTTAAGATGTTCTTAAAAGTACATAATTTCTGTTCTGAAAATGAGTGAACAGTGTTTCCAGAGATTCAAGGTTTTAAAAACCCAGACTTTACGAGGCCATATGGAGAATCATTCAGTGTGTGTGTGTGTGTGTGTGTGTGTTTTGAGAGCTGGGGAGGTCAGAGGTCACAACTGATATACACTGATGTCTGACTTCTCACCCTCTGATGACTTCCATGCGTGTGCGTGTGTGTGTGTGTGAGGTTGTGTTTAATCGCAGCGCTGTGGTCTGTTGCTCTGTATATATGACTCTCTGTGGGTTTCTTTCTTTAAGCAACACACACACACACACACACACACACACACACACACACACACACACACACATTAACCCCTGAAATACACACAAGAAGTGCTGTGATAAGAATAGCGGTGGTGACGCACAGATTTTCTGCTAATTTTTTAATCTCTGTTGTCTGGGTTTGTTTGGACTCTCAGGGCAGATATACTCTTAAAAATACGGTTATTTTATTTTATTTATTTATTTATTGTTTACAGGTTTCTTGAGTTGAGCTGAAAAATGCCTGGGTTACAATAAAAGTGTATTTTTATGAGGAAATCAAGCCTATTTTTTAGAACCATTAAAATAGTTTGAATTGATTTTATTTTTTTTGTATTATTTTGTTTGCTTTTTGCACTTCAAGCTCTAATGCTTGACATGATAAAAGAAAAATAAGAAAACATTTTATAGGTTACAGAATTTAGTTTTTTTTTGTAGTTTCTTAAATATTTGAAATAATTTTGAAAATGACTTGAATACAGGGATTTTACAGAACAATAAATTCAAAATAGTACCATGCTTAATATAAATAATATATCATTATATCATTGAGTGTTCAGGGGGAAAATCTTCTTAATTCTCATGAAAATAATGCAAAATCTTAAATCACGAAAATCCAAAAATCAATAAATCTTAATGGTTCAAAATATAAACTTGATTTTAAATTCTCCATTTTTTTGTTCTCGTTTTTGTAAGATTAAATATGTTCTTGATGTTTCATTATGTTTTGGTTTCTGGATTCTATTTTAATGGTTCTAAACTTAACACAAAAATTATCATTCTGACATTGTTTACTAGGCTGAGAAAATGACAGAATTGGGTGAAATGTTACTTTCAAAATAAGTCTGGAACCAAGTGTCAAACCTACATGACTTTCTATCTTCTGTGGATCACAAAAGATGATATTTATATTTTCTGTACGAAGCTGTCATATGTAAATCATCTGGACTACGGTTATGATTCTCTTTAGAGCTCGACTGCTCCTGCTCACTGCTTTCACTGTACAAATAAGATCAGTTTGAATGTTTTAACTTTAGTTAGCGTGTAATGTTGCTGTTTGAGCATAAACAACATCCGCAAAGTTACGACGCTCAAAGTTCAATGCAAAGGGAGATATTTTCTTTTACAGAATTCTCAGTTTAAGGACTACAACGTCTAAAAGTTGTAACTTCTTCCTGAGTCTCTCCATCAGTGTCGACTCCGGTTTGAACAACGTAAGGCTGAACACCATCGTCATTTTGGCTGCGTGAGATTCTCCAGCTTTGTTGTTGTTGAGCGTGAGCTGTTAAAGCTCCGCCCTCTTCTGGAAAGCGGCGCTCATTTGCATTTAAAGGGACACACACAAAAACGGCAAACCCAAATAGGGGCAAAATTTGACATGCTATAATAAATGATCCGAGCTGAAACTTCACAGACGCTTTCTGGGGACACCAGAGACTTATATTACATCCTGTGAAAAGGGGCATTATAGGTCCCCTTTAAACGACAAGAGAGAGAGTAAACAATGACAGATTGATCACTTTTGTCTGAACTGTTCCTTTAAGAGTGCAGCCGTGATCTTTCTATCGTTTCCTCTTTTCCCTGGAATCGCCAGATGATTGCAATCCCTCCTCTCCTCAAGCCTCTCTTTCCAAAATCTGGCCGAGGAAAAGGAAAAGTGTGAGTCACTGAGTGACTGCTCCCCAGTCAGAAACTGTGTGCGTGTGGAGTAGACGGTTGCTATGGCTTCATAGATGACGTCATCCTTTCTGCACCGTGGCAACTGTATGTTTTATATCTGATGACGAGCACCTGGTCCAGCTGGCGCGAGTACCTTACACACTCAGAAAACTCCTGACGCATAGAAAAGAAAAATCCCAAATGTGATTTGCAGTTCCAGAAAAGTGTCTCAAACTGTGACCAGGCCTGAAATCTCTGCAGTGTGAAGCATCACGTGCCCTGTTCTGTTTTTGGTGTGTTTTTACGGGCGCTCCGGCAGGGTGCGGCACTCGCTCTGGTGGGTAGGGGAATACCGGGCCGTGTCCACTGGGCTCCAGGCCCCTGACGGCCCGCCAGACGGCTGTGGTGCACCAGTCAGCCTGCAGACTCCACCATCGCCCAACCGCCCGCCCGCCCTGACCGTTTATTTTAGGACTGTCGGCTCTAATCAGTTCCAGCCGCGTGTGGCGGAGACTAAAAATCACTCTCCTCCGTATATAAATATATATATGTACACAGTTCTCACACACGCTCACTGGGCTCTGTTTTTTCCTCTGCACTTTCTTTGTTACTGTAGTCGCTGTTATTATCACTCGTTAATGATCTGAATAAACCTCTAACACTATCCAAATGACACACTATACACTTATACACTGTGTAGTGTATAAATTTTATAAGGTTTTTTTGTAATTCAACATCGGCGTCTGAAGCCCCTCCCCCTTCACTACGCAACTAAAGCTGTGACAGTCGAGTTTTTTCGGTTAATTTAGTGGGCATCTGAACACAACACTCGCACTATTCATACTACAAAACGTCATAAGTACGCAAATTGGGACGCACTTTAAGTATTAACTGTTAGGTGTGCTGTTACTTTACTAAGTGATCAGATTGATGATTTTCATCTCATAGATGATAAAATAAGGAAGATTGTTTTATTTTATAAACATATCTTCTCTACCTAGTTCAGTATCATTAGCTATGTTTTCATCCACCTATTTTTATGCAAATATTGGATAAAAAAAATGCTGGATGGAAACGACAATATGTGCATAAATTCTAAAAATGCGCACAAAAGAAGAAAAAAAAACATAGGCTATGCGCTCAATTGAGGCGGATAGTAATTAAAAAAAAAAAATTTTTATCCAATAAGAATAAGTGTGAATAAACTATGATGGAAACACATTTAAATCTCTCAATGCACTACAAAAATTCATGTGATTTTGCATTAAATATATAAGGAAAGATATAAGGCTGTGCAATTAATCGAAATTGCGATGCGCGATTTCTAAACCACAGAAAGCTAGATTTTTCCGCCAGTGTGCAATCTGAATGCAGCACGCTAAATCTAGTGTGAGAACAGAAGAGCGAGTTTAACGTTACAACCTGGAAGACGGCACAGAAACAGCGAAAGAAGAAAAAAAAAAAAACACCCGTGGTTTGAGAATATTCTGGATACAGGAGAGATGTATCAAAGAGCCAGGTAATTTGCAAGACCTGTCAAACTATCGTTGTGGCAAAACAGAGTAGGGGTCATTTACGCAGAACGTTTTTGCGGTTAAAAACAAGAGATGCAAGTCTAGCGATGAGTTTTTAAAACCTTGAGCGCCAAGCAGAATGCCGAATTTCGACTAGCGTGTTTGCATAGGAAAGACAATGGCACATTCCGGATCAAGTGAAGAAGAATCGATAATGCAGGCATTTGTGAACTGTACAACATACAAAAAAAGTTCATAATGGTTGGCTTCCAAAAAAAAAATTGATACAGACAAGTAGGCGTCATGTAAGGAAATATTGCAATTTGCAATACTGATTTTTTTTTGTCCATATCGCATTTGGAAAACTGGAGTAACCAGCGGACCAATCGCGTTACAGCATCTCAAATGTTGGTTTGGTCGTTCTGAAAATGCCTGAGACAAAGTCCTATCATCAGATATAATGACCTCCAAGAACACATTACAAACTACTCAAAACATTTTAGACATAGCAAAAGACTCGTTTGTCTGTCATCTTTCACTTCAAGTCACTGAAACAATAAATTCACCAGCACTCAACATCCGACAAGCTGTTCAGCTGGATCAGTCTCTCTCATTTCATTAACCTCAGCAAACTCTGTTCCGCCCCCTGCAGGAGAAAGAGAAGAAGTACATGCTGCAGGTGGACAATCTGAAGCTCAGAGATGTGGAGAAGGGCTTCATGTCCAGCAAACACATCTTTGCCCTGTTCAACACTGAGCAAAGGTCAGAGGTCATCCAGCACAACATAAGTCTTACACAACCTGCTTAAGTTTTGTAATGCGACGTAGTTCAGAGTGAAACGGGATATTCAACAGGAACCAAAAGAAGGATTATGGGAAAATATACGTTAAATATCGTTGCGTTTAAAATGGACAATCCCAGTGATTGTGTAGTTTTATTTAACTTAAAAATTACTGTATTGTTGCTTAAGATGAACGCAAAGTATGTTGGAAAATAATGTTTAATACATTTGTTAATAATGAATAATAATTAAACAAAATGTAATAAATGTTCACCTTTTGATTGTTATTGTTCCCTTTAGTAATTATGTGTCTGATTTTTAATTTCCAGCATATTTTGGGTTCATTTTAATCCTGACATATAGTCATTTTTAAACAATAGTTGAGTTAAATAAAACTGCCCAGCAGGTTTAACCCAATCGCTGGGTTTGTCCAGTTGCTTCAGTCCAGTAAGTGTTTATCTTGAAATTTAACTAACAATATCAAAGTTATTCTTACTATAAAAATCAGTAGTAGATTCTGTGCAACTTGTTCTTCAAAGTTTTGATCATTTAGAGGCCTTTGTTTACTTCAAAGACTTCACAATTAACACCAAATGACCCATCTGCTTGCCGTCACAGGAACGTGTATAAGGACTACCGTCAGCTGGAGTTGGCCTGTGAGAGTCAGGAGGACGTGGACGGGTGGAAGGCGTCGTTCCTGCGTGCCGGCGTTTACCCAGAGCGTGTGGTGGTGCGTGTCCATCTTTACTTCATCTATACAGGATGAATGCAGATGTGTTCATGAATGAGTAGAAATGATGCTTTTCTCTTTCTCTCACGCTGCTTCCTGTTGCATCACACTAGGAGAAGGAAAAGGTACAGGCTTTCAGTAGACTTTGTATTTTTTCTGTATCTTCTGCATTTGCATTTCAGTTTTTCCCAGAGCTCTGTGTGATTGTGTCTGTAGAGCGACGCCGGTGAAGAGAACGGTTCGGACGGCTTCATGCACTCCTTGGACCCTCAGCTGGAGCGGCAGGTGGAGACCATCCGAAACCTGGTGGACTCCTACATGGGCATCGTCAACAAGACTGTACGAGACCTGATGCCCAAGACCATCATGCATCTGATGATTAACAATGTAAGCAGCATGTTGAGCAGAAGAGCTCATGATGTTGGTCTGCTGTAGCCTAGTGGTTAAAGAAGCCCATCGCTGAACGTTTGTTCGAGTTGATAGTCCTTTACCCTGTAAAGCCTAACGGATTATATTTAAATGATAGACTTGATCAAGAACCTGTTGTTCTGCATGCTCTCTCTCTCTGTCAGACGAAGGATTTCATCAACGCGGAGCTGTTGGCTCAGCTGTACTCGTGTGGAGACCAGAACACTCTGATGGAGGAGTCGGCCGAACAGGCGCAGCGCCGTGACGAGATGCTGCGCATGTACCATGCTCTCAAAGAAGCGCTCCACATCATCGGGGACATCAGCACCACCACCGTCACCACGGCTCTGCCTCCGCCCGTGGACGACTCCTGGCTGCAGGTGCAGCGCTCCGGCTCCGGAGGAAGGTGCGTTCAGCACGCGGATAAACTGATGGATTAATCCAGAGGAAATGATGTCTTTAGTGGGGAATGAGAGTCTTGATGTAAAAATGTTGTTAGCTATGTTTCCATCCACCTATTTTTCTATGCATTTTGGGATATGTCACATATAAAGAATGCTGTTTGCCAAGATGCTCATAAAATATAAACAAACCCAAAACGTATGCGCTCAATTGAGGAGGATTGATTAAACAATAAGAAGACATTGCATAAACTATGATGCAAACACATTCACACTCGATTGGCAACAAAGCTCAGGTGACTTTGCCACAGCAGAGGCTGTGATTGGACTAACCAGCGGACCAATCACAATCGCAGCATCTCAGATGTTGGTTTGGTGGTTCTAAAGCGGCTGGGTCAGAGTCTGTCGTCAGAATGATCTGGTTTAATTCCCTCCAGAAGCGTCTCACACGTTTGCGTTCCCAAACACCAGCATCCGAACGCAAGATCACATGACAGCGTTTATTGTGTTTGTCTGCTGTTTTGAGACGCAACTCATTTATGATGGACATGGGATGGAAATGGTCCTTTATTCACAGATGTTTTATGCCATATTCCAATTTTGCGATTAAATTTCGCAACTTTGGATGGAAACATAACTATCGAGAATTTAATTGTTTCTTTGCTTCTTTACACTTTTATTTCTAATCATACTTTTATGTTGATAAATAGTCATTTTATCTTTAGCCCAAAAATGAGCAAATACTTCAGAACTAAAAAATTGTTTATTTAGACATTTAGCAAGTAGCAAAATGTCAAATATATTTGAACAGGCTGTACATTTTGGGTTTGGAGAATATAATATCCTATACTGGAATAAATATACTATTAATACTTTATTATTATTATAAGCTATAATAATATAATTATATTATATAATGTATATTACAAGTAGATCCATACTCAGTTTACTCATCCTATTTGGGTTAATGCTGGGCTCATTAATATTAATTGTATTCTCAGAGAGGATAGTTCAGGAAGGACCTTAATATTCATGAGCCAAGTCTTCAGTTCAAAACAAAATGACATCCAATAATATGCCACTGATGCTCAGTTACAGACTGGAACAGTAGCGCCACCTACTGGAGGATGTGAAATTAACATCTTGAATCCAAAGAGATCTGTACAAATAAATGTTTGTTTCTCTAGATTCACCAAAATTACAAAAAATTTTCTGCTTTTGTTGCCGTTCTGAAAGTCAAGATGAAACTGCATTCACAATGAATGCGATGTATATTTAGTGGGAAATAAGGTAGGATTGACTTTGATTAAAGTCTTGATAACTACATTTTGTAAAAAAAATAATAAAAAAAAATTACAATATATGATGAATCGCAAAAAATAAGACCAGAGACATTTGTTAAGAACCAGGTTAGGAGTGTCACTTGGTCCCTGAATACCAAATATTACTACAAAAGAATCATGTTGTGTTATATCAGGTGTTAAAAATCATGAATAAATTCTCCAATGAATCACTCTTTTGTTCTAACCAGTCAAAAGGTCTCAAATTGATTCATTCGGACAGTTCACTCACGCACTGAATCATTTTCAGTGTTTCGTCACATCGAAATAGTAACAGGTTCATTTACACGACAGAAAACAAAGATGAGATGGGAATTTACCCGCAATGTATTTCAGGAAACAAAACATGGTATTTTATCCTTTATCAGCAATGAAGTGCATCTTTATTACACATACGACTCTAATACAGACAATATATATTCAAAACCGTGTAAAAGAATCTACTTTTTTAAATAGGGAACTTTGACCTGAAAAGCTACTCAAAATATCTCCATATTTCTCTGTAAGGTCTCCGGCCACCAGCCCGACCCCTCAGAGACGGGCTCCTCCTCCAGGGCCCCCGGCACGCCCAGGTTCTCGTGGGTCGGCCCCAGTGCCCCCCGCTGCTGGTGGGCCACCCATTCCCTCTCGCCCAGGAGCCTCTCCGGACCCCTTCGGTGGGCCTCCGCCTCAGGTCCCGTCCCGGCCTAACCGTGCACCGCCTGGCGTGCCCAGGTGAGACTGAAACAGGATGAACGTTATAAGAAATTGCTGATGAAATAATGTATTTGTGCTGGAAAACAATAATAATGGCTCAGATTTGAGGCATAAATGTTAAAGCTGCAGTGTGTAATTTCTGCAGCACTAGCGCCACCTAATGGATAGGTTTAACATGACCAAGACAGTCTATATGTTTGTCCAACCAATAGAAGACGACCAACTCCTAACGTCTACTCCATCTGATGTCGCTAGTGGAGCAGAAATGACAACATTAAACAATGTACATGAAACATTATGCTCAGAAAAGACTAACCTTTTGCAGTCTAATAAGAACATCCGTTTGCTCTTAGCCGCGGAATGTGAGACTCGAACCGGTGGAATAAGTGCGGTGGTGTGGGTGAGTTAACCGGTCACCATACCAACGTTTAAACGATAAGCAGCCGCAGTCTTACCATCACTGAAATTCAACTCATTGCTATTATTATGGTTATCAAAGTGCCATCAAATCATATTTAGATGTCCACAGTTTGGCGTCCTGCTTCTAACTCTTATTATCGTTCAAACGTTACAGATTTAAACCATTTGATATGTTCTCAGTAGGGCTGGGTGATATATCAAATATTCACAATGATATTGCTGGTGATATAACATTTTTAATGTGCTTTCTTATTGGTCACTAGACTAGTTTCAGGTTCCTTCATTGTGTTCAGGCAGATGAGCTGATAAGTTTCATTAATTTCTGTGAATCAGTTCAAATTGTCAGATTCATCAGTTGTCAGATTCAGTGGTTTGCGTCATCGATCACAGAAGTCTTCCTGTGGCATTTTTCATATATTAAAATGTTTTATCAAATACACTACCATTCAAAAGTTTGAGGTTGGTAAGATTTTTTAACCCTTTGGTGCTCCTCGCATTTCATTTCAGTTTATTTCAGATTATTTCAGTGAAATGAATGTGAATCACACACACTCACTCTCGCACACTCGCTCTCGCACTCTCGCACACTCGCTCTCGCACTCTCGCACACTCGCTCTCGCACTCTCGCTCTCGCACTCGCACTCGCACTCTCGCTCTCGCACACTCGCTCTCGCACTCTCGCACACTCGCTCTCGCACTCTCGCACACTCGCTCTCGCACTCTCGCACTCTCGCACACTCGCACACTCGCACTCTCGCACACTCGCACTCTCGCACTCTCGCACACTCGCACTCTCGCACTCTCGCACTCTCGCACTCTCGCACTCTCGCACTCTCGCTCTCGCACACTCGCTCTCGCACACTCGCACTCTCGCACTCTCGCACTCTCGCACTCTCGCACTCTCGCACACTCGCACTCTCGCTCTCGCTCTCTCGCTCTCGCGCTCTCGCACTCTCGCTCTCTCGCTCTCGCACTCTCGCTCTCGCACGCACGCTCGCTCTCGCACGCACGCTCGCTCTCGCACTCTCGCTCTCGCACTCTCGCACTCTCGCTCTCGCACTCTCGCTCTCGCACTCTCGCTCTCGCACTCTCGCTCACACACGCTCACACACGCTCACTCACACACACTCTCACACACTCTCACACACTCTCACACACTCTCACACACTCTCACACACTCTCACACACTCTCACACACTCTCACACACTCACACACACTCACACACACTCACACACACTCACACACACTCTCACACACTCACACACACTCACACACACTCACACACACTCACACACACTCTCACACACACACACACACACAATCTTGAATGCTTTGGATCAAAGCTTTGGTCTGTTTTTTTAAGACACTTGTCAGATTGTTGCTGAACTGAAAAAAGTTTAAAGAAGTGAACTTAAAAAAAAAAAAGTCATAGAATTTTATGCTTATTGTTACAAAAAAAATGCACAAAAATACTATTTTCGATTTTTATATGAAATATATATTTTCCAAAACACATTTTACATAAAGTTGTGTTGCCAATTTGAGCTTGATAATTCAAAAAAATGACCTTTCAGTAAGATTTCGTTACAGTTGCAGTACCAAACGCTTCCACTAGATTAAGTTTCCCATTTATTTCCAATGCTGTCATTTTTGACAGCGAGGAGTACAAGTATGACTATTTTTTTTTTAGGACCATTTAACCTTTTCGAATCTTGCCCATGATTTTTTTTTTTTTGTGTTCACATAGCAAAAAAAACCAAACAAAAACAAAAAAACATTTTGCACCAGAGGGTTAAATATTTTTGAAAGAAGTGTCTTCTGCTCACCAAAGCTGCATTTCTTTGATCGGATATACAGTAAAAACAATAATATTGTGAATTTTATAATTTAAAATAGTTTTTATTTTATTAATATAGTTCAGGGCTCCAGACAAAAAAATTCATTAAGGAGCCATCGGCTCCTATAGAGGGAAAAAACAGGCGCCAAATAATTTAAGAGCCACACAACAATGAACTTAAATTCTTAAATCACTTACTTTTAGTCATCCTGTTGTGTTCATTCATCTCCCCTTTCACTATTTTCACTTAATACTATTATAGTTTCAGTAAATATTTTAAATCCGATTTTTATATTTTCTGCTTTCATTTTTCGTTAAGTTAATATATTTTTTAATTTTATTTTTATATTTTGTTGTTTTTAAACATGTCTGTTTAGTTTGTATACATTTTTCAGTATTAACATTTATTTCAAGCAATGAATTTTTTTTTAATGGTTTTAGTTAACAATAATTACCCTGATGCTAGTAAAATCTTTATATTGAATAATATGTGTCAAATAATGTTCTTAGTCTTTCCTTCCTGAAGCTACATAGAATCAAATGAAAATAAATATAAATATATAGAAATACATTTATAAATATAATAAATTTGGTTTGTGTAAAATTGATATACATTCTACTTGACTTTGATTAATGAACAGGTCGAAATACAGCGGGACTCTTATTTTGAAATGTGCTTTACTTTTGCTGCTCATTCAAGTTCAGATGAGGAAGATAAAAAAAATTACGTTGTTACGACCTCGTTACAACCGTTTCAACACATTATAATATAAAGTAAACTTTATCATAATTGATCAGCATTAGTTTATAAGCAATCGATTGACTAATGTGCGCTATTCACTGTGCAACAGCGCCATCTTTTGACTTCAAAATGTGCAGCGCTCACATCTATTTAATAAAAAATAAAATAAAATAAAATAAAAAAAGTTATCACATTAGGGACTATCGCGATTTGTTTTTCCATCCACAAAATATGACGCCTTAAAATGATCATTAATACTCTTGTTAAGGTACTGATGACTTTTTATGACCTCAAGTTTATCTGATGAGCATGAGCGGAGTGGAATAATGAAAGTGATCAGCATGATTGATATTCAAAACGGTAAGCACGCACTGCATTGTGTGTGTATTTCCCCTTCTGAATGACGAATATAGACGAATTTATATGAAGAAATAGGCAGTTCTCATCTTTACGCAGGAGCAGAACGGTGTGCAGCGTTTTTGCACCGACGCAGACGACAACACAGTCGGCTTTCATCAGCGCTAGTCTGTTTGGTGTGATATTTTCCCCTACTCGTTCATATTTTGGCGCTCTAACTCAGTGAAACTTTCAACGCAGCATCTCATTTAATTATGTCAAAACAGCAAATGATGTGATAGGCTACTAGTCACAGAACACACAAATAATATTCAAATTTTACAGTCATAACGTGTGAATTTGTATAGTCGCAAATGGCGACCTCAGCAAAAAATATCACTCGCAAATTAATATTTTTAGTCGGAAATGCGACCGTTTTAGGCACAGTCTGGAGCCCTGTTTAAAATGTAATTTATTCCTGTGATGTCAAAGCTTGTCAATCATTCTAATATGCTGATTTGCTGCTCAAGAAATGTTTCTGATTATTATCAATGTTGAAAACAGTTGTGCTGCTTCATATTTTTCTGGAAACTTTGATACATTTTTAATTCTTTGGTGAATAGAAAGTTCAAAAGGACAACATTTATTTGAAACAGAAATCTTTAAAAAAATTATAAGTCTGTCTTTACGGTCACTTTTGAGCAATTTAATGCATCCTTGATGATGAAGAAAAAAAAAAAAACTTACCGTCCCCAAACTTTTGTGCAGAAGTTTATATGCATGACAAAAAAATTAAAGTTTTTTTTTTGAATCTTGCCTAAAATGGTTGTTTAAAAAGAAAATTTCATCAATAGGCTCATAAATATCAGGCTTTTTAATGCTTCAGCTACTATATCACCCAGCTCTAACAGTCAGCATCTCATCTATGAATGTGTCACTGAATGGACGTCTCGATCACATCAGCACGCGCCGCGCTGAGCACCTCACACACCGCAGACAGACACGTTACTAACCGTCCAGAGGAAGGTCATGAGGGATGTTTCTTTTCTGTGTTCTGTTTGTTTTTCTTTCTGTCCGTTGCTTAAGTTTGTCTTATGTTGCGTGTGATTTTGAATCGTTCTAACACTGACGGCAAACGCTTGCTTCCTGACAGCAACACACACACTCTTCCCAGCAGTCACTCACACACACACACCTTTCATTCTGACCCTAGCTAAATCCTAAATGTAATGCTGAAGTCCCTAATAAATGATCTGCATGCTGATCTGCAAAACCTCTGACCGAGAACTTAGCATAAATATCCATCATGGTGATTATGACTTTGCAATTAAAATTCATAATTGGCTAAGTAATGATTTATCGAGCTCAGCGCAGAGGTTTTGGACGTCAGTCTCTGGTTAGCTTGGATTGGAGAAGTGTTCATGTTTCTGTGTCTCCTCCATGTTAACTGTGTGTGTGTCTTGCACATCCTTCTCTTCCTCCTCCCTTTCGCTCTGGCTCAATCCCTACTGCTGATATTGATTATTTTTCACAGAATTACAATCAGTGACCAATGAGGACTAACGCTTCTGGTACGTCTGTGGTTCTCTCGCCATTCCCCCTCCCTTCTGCATGGCCGACTGTCTCCGAGACCCTTCAACACGCACATACAACACGACAAACACGCAGTCCAGGAACGAATTATTAATCTAAAATAACTTACTAATAAGCACAGCTACTAAAGACGCATTCAGTGTTTATGATTGACAATCATTAGGAATTCTCAAAAATCTTCTTAAGAAAATAGTTAAGTAAGAATGTTCATAAGTAAAAGATTTTCTAAAGTGCCCCTATTATGCTTTTTTTTTCAAATATTATCTTTCATGCAGTGTGTAATACAGCTGTTTATGAATGTAAAAGGCCTGCAAAGTCGCACAACAAATAAAGTGCTCTCCTAAAAGAAAGAATCGACTCTGAACTGCTCAAATGAGTCGTTAGCACTTCCTGTCTTTTCCAAGTCAATTCCAAGATGGTGAAGCTTTCATTTTCAACATGTGTCGTAAGCGGTCGACCAATCGCAACAGACTGGGCCATCTGACCAATCAGAACAGAGCAGGCTCTCGGAAAAGAGGGGTTTAGAGAGACTGAACCTTTAACTCTTCCCCCGCCATTGACAAGATTTTCCATGTTTTCACTGTAATACGCTAGGGGGCGCTATCACATTTTCTGAATGAGTCTGAATGAGTAGGCTTGCTGCGATAGTCGGCGGTTCAGCCGCAACACCGGTTACATCACTAACCCACAGCGGCATTTTGATTTTTTATTGTAATAAAAATAATTAAGTACAGTTAGAGAACAGACACTACAATTAAAAACCGAACACGTCTTAAAAGTCGCAGCACAGATCAGCAGCAGGAGTCAGATTTCATTTGTCACATGACGAGAGTGAGGCGGGCTGACTGACAAGACAATGGCGGAAGATTTGGTTTCAAAGTGAAATGTAAAATTACCTATTTAAGCGAGTTTGTCATTGTACGGTTTTGTTTCCGTATGCGAGTTGAAATGAAGACTGAACTTTGACCTGACGTATTGACAGAGGATAGAGCAAAACAAAACAGTTACGAATTAGAAGTCTAAAACGAGAATTTATAAAAAGAAATGTGGGAGGAGCTTGAGTTTGTTGCCCAGCTCCATTTGTTTGAACTTACGCTACTCCTAACTCGACGGACGGACGTTACCGGAAGACAGTGATTCTAGTCTATAAAGTTATAAATATGGATATTTTCTTTCAAAAACACATCACTTCACATCAGAAGGCCTTTATTAACCCCCTTGAATCATAAGGATTACTTTTATGATGGATAGATGCACTTTTTTGGTCTTCAAAATCTCGCCCTCCATTCACTCCCATTATAAAGCTTTGGAAGAGCCAGAATATTTTTTAATATAACTCCAATTGTGTTTGACTGAAAGAAAACAGTCATATACACCTAGGATGGCGAGTAAATTATGGAATTAATTTTCATTTTTGGGTGAACTAACCCTTTAAAATAGCATAATGGGGCACTTTAAGAATAAAATGACAGGTGTCTGTGTTATCTGAAAAAGCGTGCACATTATTTCCGTCGCTACTAGCTTAATGCAGCAGTTATTCCATTCATTTGAGCTGAATATTGGGAATATTATTTATTCTTAAGTTAGAAAATAAGAAGAAAATGTTTCGTGAATCCGGCTCCTGTACATACAGCAGACAGGAGCAGATGCAATAATGTCAAACCGCTTCTCTAACTCGTGTGTGAGTAATGCATCGTGACATACTTTGCGTATAAATAGGCACTACAGCTTTTTTGCAGATCACATGCACATGTACACGTCTTCCTCTCGTCATTCAGACTCTGGGACAGAATCTCTGAGATGCTGCACCTTCCCTCAGGATACGAGATGTCAGACGAGACTCTTTAAACAGCAATGGTGTGGTTAAATACAACTGAAGCTTGGTGATGTGTTGTCGGTTTCCACAGGCATTTCTGCTCTGAAACCCTCCGGTGAGGGTCGAATTACAGTATTTTGACAGCATATCATGTTGTATTTAACCTGGAATATTGTTTTATAGTGTTTATAGCAGATCTAACTTACTGAATGTGAAAACATTTCCAATAGCCTATCAAATCCTTGTCCAGCTTAGACATATTTGCATCTCGTATGCTGATTGGTGATTTTGCCTCAGAACAGATTCTGTAATGTGCAAACATCACGTCTGAATGTGTGCATCAGGTTGATTTTAGTTTCAGTTTTATTTTATTTAATCAAGATCTGAAAAGCCTTTCCTTCTGCAGCCCCTGTGCACTTTATTTCGATTTTACCATCGTTATTTATGATCCCTCTTACTAAAAATCACTACAAGCATCCACTCAAACGCTACACATGTGATGTTTAGGGTGAAACTGAACAGCGGGGTCAAAGGTTAAGTGTCAGATGTCCATGTTGTTTGTCTCTTCATGGCATCTCATTCTGTCATGGCGTGATCGGTGAATGCTGTGGCGTTATAAAACTTGATCCTGTAATGTCTTAATATTAAATTTTTTTTATTTACAATAAAAATAATATAAAATTAAACTGATCATCTTAATCAGTTATGGATTAGTAATCAGCAAATGGAATTTGCATTAAATATATAACTATTATTATTATTATTAAATCAATTTAATGTCAAAAATAAAAAAATAAATACATAAAAATAATAAGGTATTAGTGTAATAAAAAAAATATTATTATTCGATTCATAACAAATCATAACATGGCAAAACCATGACATTAAATATCCTGAATGATGATTTATTGTATTATACTATTATGAACTAGTTACCGACTGAATGTTTTCTGTGTGTGTGTGTGTGTGTGTGTTCTGTTACTCATCCATCTTCTCTCTGTGTTCCCATGGCAGCCGACGACCCCCGGCATCACCTACTCGACCCAACTGACCCACAGACTCCTCCCTCTTACACTATTAGCCCCTCCCACACCCGTGACAGACAGCGAGGACAGACACGCCCACCCAGCCAGAACTCCTCCCCTTCCTGCTCCTCATCACACACACTAATACACACAGTTCAGCCTCACTTGGACACTTGTAGAGCACAACAACTCTACAACCCTCTGTCACAAGTTTAAGTGTTCATTTTGTGTAGATCTCAAACTCATATGTGTGATTGTGAGTCCAGGGGTTTTCAATCTTTTAGATGCAAATATGATCATCCTGGTGATCCTAAAAGTTAAGAGGCAGCTATATATTTTAATGAATAAAGACCAAATTTATATTATTTAATTAGATGTATTATTTATTTATTTGTTAAATTAATGCATTTATTTAGTTTCATTTTATTTCTTATTTTTTATTAAATCATTTTTACATATTTTGAAAATTCCTGTGTAGTGCTGGGTAATTTACTCTAAAAATTAATTAATTACTAGCTACTAATTACATCTTCACTAGTGCACTTAGGTTAACTGTACTAATTACTAACTCTAAAAAGCATTGCATTATTTATTACTAATTACTTTCTTGATCAGTTAACCATTTGAACAATACAAGGAACGACATGAAACTGCTCTTATTTCTTTCAATCATATAAAATTGCATAGATTATTCTTGAACTGACCAACGTATTTAAAGGGAGAAGTTCAATTTTGATGTTAAATCCACTATTGTTTATATAGAATTGTTATAGAGTCTATACAGTATTTAATGCAATCTCATCAGAAGTAACTGTAATCCATTACATTTTCAAGCGAAAAGTAATTGGGGCCGTTCACACAGAACATGTTTTTCCATTCTAATACGCTACTTTTCCGTTGTTTTTCTATGTAAACACATGCTAGACGGACGTGCGTGACCGTTACGCTCGCGTCTTTTGCAGCGCCTTGCACGTGAGCGCTGCCGTGTCAAATTAAAAGAAAGCGCCGCTCAATGTCAGTTCCAAAACAGCGGACCAATCAGAAGAACTTGGAGGCGGGGCAAGCGTTGCAAGCTTCATGTTTACCGCAGCACGTTGGCAACTGTTTTATTTGACAGCAACATGCCGGAGGAGGCCATAGCCAGAGTGATCGTTTTCTTTTTTTCCATGCCAAAAATATCGATCTATTCTACCGTTTGCCTATTTCTATTATTGCATCACGTCTCAAAAGCATGTCTCGAGACCCTCGCGTTCTGCGCTGGGCTTTTTTAAAAACCATTCCTGAGCGATTTCGCGTTTTTAGACGCAAAGACGCGTTCTGTGTGAACAAGTCCTTAGGCTACTGTTTAACCATCCTTTTAGAGAACTGCAGATAATGTACAACATTGTAGGCCAAAGCAAAATTCAGAAAACTATTGACATATTTTGGGCTTAAGTTTGAAACCCCCTGTTTAAGAAATGTAGATCTAGAACACAATGTTTTTATGAACTCAAACTCTTTGACAGATGGTTGATGAGTTTTAGATCACCGGTTATGATATTCACTATATATGGCAGAATAAGCTTGACAGGAAATATTCGATGAATGGGTTTGATAAATGCATTTCTCCCCGATTTGTCACTTTATTTTCTGCCATCTTTAAGCTTCTTTTGGTTTACTGCCCGGCTAGCAGACGCTTGATTTCCCACTGTATATGGGATGCATTATCTCTCCAAAGTGTGTTCTGGAGTCACATGATAACTGCATCTTCTGGAATGTGCTCGTGTGCATCTGTATTTCTGTACATTACTTTTGGCTTTTTTTGTTTTGTTTTTGTTTCGTATGTGTGTCGGGCTGCAGTGGTCCCTGAGCTCACGGGCCAGAAGACGACACCAAACTCCCCGAAGGGTAATAAACTTTCCCATAGTTCCAGTGTCATTCCACATGAGTCTTTCCATGTCTGCATCATGAGAAATTGTTTGAAAATTGTTTAAATGTTGAACCTTAAAAACAAACATAAGTCACTTTATAATAACTTGCATTAATATGAAGTCATTCTTTCCATAGTAGTTCACATACATTTCAATAAAACATGAAAATATATACAGTGGCATATTTGGACACTTAAGCCACACTTAAATGTCTGAACGTCATTACATTAGTTTAATGTGGGATTTCAGTAAGTATGCAGTATAAAGTTTATTTAAACAAAATAATAGAAGTAAATCCAGGCAGATAACCAAAGAATCCAGGAAAAGAACAGGCATGGAGAAAACAAACACACATGATACATCCATGAGGAACACCACCAGACAAAGAACAGAAGAAACACTGGGGACAAGGTAACAAGAGAGCAGTAACAAAGAACAGGTGTGAGTGATTAATCATTAGTTGCTATAGAGGCACACTAGACAAAGAACTAAACCAGGAAGTGAAAACACAGGAACATTAAGAACAAAACTATAACAGTTACTTTAAAAAAAAGTCCAAAACACAAGACCGTAATCATGCCAATTAGATGTTTAAACTCAAAATGATGTAATTAGAACACATACGTAATATATTCTACAAATCATTAAATATGACGTGGATGTATAATTTATGTATTCATTTGTAGTGCTTATTTTTTGCAAGAGCTAGGTTAATCATGCCAATTAGAGATAATTAATTATTAACTGACCATTTTTCCAGTATACACACGTGCTCGTCATTACAACTAAATCTGATTTATATTATAAAACTGACGCAAGATCAGTTAAACCGTATTAGTTATTTAGCAAGATATTTCCCGATATTAAACGCTGTCAAACTCATAAGCTACTATAATCATTGAACACTTTGTTAATAGTGATGTTATTTACTGCACGGCGGCAGAGAATAAAGCAAAAGTCTTACCTGTTGTCGATACAACTGTGGGATGCTGAAGCTCCAACATTTTTTCCTCATTATTTGACGGATAATCATAAATTGAAAACACAAAATGTTCATTATCGTCTCCTGGGGTGGGTCCCACTTTTAAAACTAAAAATTTCAGTCAGAAGTCTTCCTTTTACCATAAAAGTAATACAAAAATCCTCTGAGGGGATTTTTAACAATAACCGTTTGACACGCAAGATGGATGGCGCCAATTTCCTATTTGTGTTACGCGGAGTGATACGAGACGAGGAAAAGTAGTACCGCTTTAGCGGTTTAACGGACCAGCGCTAGCATATTTATCAATATTTAGTGTTTTTGAAGGTTACAGTTAAAATTGTAACGGAATAATTAAAATAAAATAAAAAACACCCGTTGAGCGATTATTATTCTGGCATATTTGACCGCTGAATTGCGTGACTGACGAATCGGAATGAAATTTTTCGTAGAGCCGTGTATGTAATAGAAAGGCCTGGTTTCACAGACAGGGCTTAGATTAAGCCAGGATTAGGACTTGTAACTATCTTTTATAAATGTGCTTAAAAAAAAACATTACAGGTGTGCATCTGGAGACAAAACAATGGCACTGACATATATTAAGATATATGTTAAGTTGCCTTCAGTTTAAACGGCTCAAACATGCATTTTAGTCTTTAAATATTAAACTAAATAATAAATAAATGTATTCATTTAATGTATTTATTATTTAATAACGAAAAAAGATGAATTCCGCTTGCAAATCACATTTCAGTCATGCGACCATAAATACATATTTTTGAAAACATCGATTTGATTGATTTTGTTTATCCAGTTAATGACATTTAGACATTTTTAAGTGTGACTTTAGAGAACAAATAGTTTATATGACATTTTTATTAATATGTAAACCGTTATGTAATATTCAAATGTTTAATAATATATATATACATTTTAATTTATAACAAACATTTACACTCCTGATAGTACTGAGGGAACGTGGGGTTTGTCTTCTCTGCGTGTGGACTCTGTGGACACTTTCTAGATTTTTTATTTGTGTCAAGTCTAACGATCTTTTTCCTTTTCTGCTTTCATGGCTCAGTCGGTCAAACAAGAGCAGCCCCGAAGGTCCCCTTCTCTCCACGTGACCCTTAGCACCTTCTTCTTTCCTGCTTTCTTCTTCTCAGTTTTTCCCCACTTTGAGTAAATCAACCCCAAACCCACCAGCACAGAACAAGACGAAGATGTTTCCTGCATCCTCGGCTCATCGTCTGCTTGAGAAATGAGTTCAATCTTCTTCAAGAAACTCCTCACATTGTGACCCATGTTAAGAAGGCGGCCTTTCCTGGAACAAATCATTCAAATGACTTCTCATGTAGTATTCAAAAGCCATTTTATTCCCACACTGCAAAAAAAAAAAAAAAAAAAATCTATCCCAATCAGTATTTTTGTCTCATTTTCGAGTAAAAAGATGTTTATGGACTGGAAAACCAGACAAAAGCACTAATTAAGAGTTTTTCGCAGTGCAAATGTTGTGACTATGTAAAGCTTTCAGGTACGAGGACGTGTGTTCACCCTTCATCATCGTGCACAGAAATCATTCATTCGCTTAGTGAAATACGAACCTTTAGTGGGGCTGGATTCAATTTGAGAGTGCAATATAATCGGCAGGCAGCCGTATCTACATGCATGTCATTAAAAACATAATAGTGCAGCTTTAGGGTGAACAGACGTTCGCTGAGACGCTTGTGTTTACAAAACCTGTTTAATTCACTTCATAAAGAAGTAGAGACTGCAATGCCATGAATTCAGGTTGGCTGTGTCTCTATAAATGTCGGGAAGGTTTTCCACACAGACTGTTTGGAATTGAATACTTGCTTACTGTACATACTTGCTGTGCAGTATATACTGCTTACTATTTTTAACAAATAGCATGTGAAAGTGCACTATTCAATGCTAAACAGTAGTTTATCAACTGACTGCATGTTTAATTCAGCAAGTTGTGTCCAGAAGTCAAGTTATTTTTGCATTTTTCATGGCTGATCAAACAAGTCATGAAGGATGTTTAAAAATTTGCATTTGGAACATTTGCATACATACTATATACTGCAGAAATAGTATGATGTGATTAAAGGTGCTGTGAGCAATTTTTTATTTCAGTCACATGACGTCCTTCTCAAAGACATATCAACCAATCCACAAATTTAATGACAGAATCTCATTGGCTAAAAAAAAAACAAACAAACAAAAAATGACTGTCCCGATATATGAACTGTGCATTGAAATTATGCACATTTATCCTCAAGTCTGATTTTCTTGGTTCATTACGAAAGCAAAAATGAAAAGTCAAATGCTGGTCTATGCATAGAAATCATCAGTTTGTTCAGATGTTGTTTGTTTGGTTGAAAATGAGAAAATATGAGCGCAACCCTCCACACCAGTGGACTGTAATTCGTAATTCTGTGGTTTGTTGTAATAATAATAATAATAATAAATAATAATAAAGCCCTGTTGCTAATAGTTCACGCTGTGTTGCGTGACCAGACCGTCTGCGGTTTCAACAGCGCTGTATCAGTTGTATCTTTCTGTCTTCATCATTCACACCAAACCTTCCCCGAATCCACTCCGAGTCTTAGTAAAACCCACTAATAAGAAAAGAATTACTGTTATTTAAGAGTTCAAATGTTTGTCACGGGCATACTGTATCTTAAGTGCGTTGCGTATCTTTGTGGTGCATTTATGCAAATTGTGCTTCCACTGTTTAGAGACTAGTGTAGTCCACATGTACGATTATTGAATATTAAATTATTATGGATAAGTGATTTCTTTAAATTAAGCTTATGATCATGTGCAAAGTGAGAAATGGAGTGTCTAGAGGAATAAACCAGGCCTCTTTCTGCATTTGGACAGAAAGGTGAATCAATATTGAGTGTGAATGAATGGATGAATGAATGTGTGTAACGTGTCCTCTGCTTGTCAAGCGGGGCTTTGTCGTCATTAAAGTTCAGTGTACCAAAACCTTGCTTTTGTGCGTTTTTTCTCGTCTTCAGACGGCCTAAACTCTTAAAGTCCATCATTTTATCTCTTAAAACTCATCTTTGATCACCAAAATGACATCTTTAAATGTATTTTCCTTGAAAACAATTTCTTAATGCCTTAAAATAGCTTGAATGTAACTTGCCTTATTTAGTATGCAGTTCTATGAATATGTAAATTAGCCCCGCCTCCACTCACTCACACCAGTTCAGAGATCCACTCGTTGACGATCACGCGTCGTCTTGATTGGTTACAAGGTAGTTTGTGACGTCAGAAACACTAGAGATTTCAAACCACGTTTTTGAGACTTTCTTTGGTTCCCTGACGTTTTAAAGAGAAAATACTGATGAATTTGCACACGGTTTGTTTTAAAGCACAAAGACTTATAAACAACATTAAAAACTTGATTTTCACCACAGGGGGACTTTAAAGATAATTTGTTGTAGCATGTATGAAGTTACACGCTTTGGCAAATCATAATTATGACATGAAAAGTCAAAATTATTAGATAAACAGGCATAATGACATGAAATTGATGAGATCTGAAAATGTCAGTCATAATTAAGAGTTAAAAAGTCAAAATTATGGCATACTGAGTGATAATTATGACAAAAAGTTGGGTTCTGGAAGTAAAAACTCCATTCATTTTCTCCATAGGGAAATTGAAAACTACATTACCCATGATGCTGTACAGGAAAATGCACCAATCAGGGAGTTGAAAAAAGCTAAACAGGCAAAAAGATCTTGTTAGCTCCGCTCACTCCCATGAAGCACTGCGAATGAAGCAATCAAGTTGATCTCTCTATGCTAATTTTATAATATATATACATATATATACACACACACACACACACAGTCAAAAGTTTGGAATCGGTACGATTTTTAATGTTTTTAAAACATTAGTTTTAAAAAGTCTTTTCTGCTCACCAAAGCTGCATTTATTCAATTAAAAATACAGTAAAAACAGTTATATTGTGAAATATTATTACAATTTAAAATAACTTTTCTGTTTGAATATATTTTATAAAGTAATTTATATCCAGTGATCAAAGCTGAATTTTCAGCATCATTACTCCAGTCTTCAGTGTCACATGATCCTTCAGAAATCATTCTGATATGATGATTTGATGATCTAGAAACATTTATTTGAAATAAAAAAAACCTTTTCTAACATTATAAATGTCACTTTTGATCGATTTAATGCATCCTTGCTGAATAAAAGTATTAATTTCTTTAAAAAAAAAAAATAAAAAAAAATAATAATACATACATACATACATACATATATATATATATATATATACATATATATATATATATATATATATATATATATTCTTACTGACCCCAAACTTTTGAACGGTAGTGTATAATATTAAAAAAGCTTTGTGTTTTAGATAAATGCTGTTCTTTTGAACTTTGTGTTCATCAAGGAATTCTGAAAAAACAACAAAAAAAAGTTTTCAACATTGATAATAATCAGAAATGTTTCTTGAGCAGCAAATCAGCATATTAGAATGATTTCTGAAGGATCATGTGACACTGAAGACTGGAGTAATGATGCTGAAAATACAGCTTTGCATCACAGAAATAAATTACTTCGTAAAATATATTCAAACAGAAAACAGTTATTATAAATTGTGATAATATTTCACAATATTACTGTTTTTACTGTATTTTAAAAGAAATAAATGCAGCCTTGGTGAGCAGAAGAGACTTCTTTTGAAAACATTAAAAAAAACTTACCGATTCCAAACTTTTTACTGGATGTGTATACACACACACACACACACTGTATATACATACATACACACATTATATATATATATATATATATATATATATATATATAAAAACATTTGTAAATGAGTAGTTTTATATTTCTCCATTTTTAATTCGGCTATGCTGTTCGCAATGCTTTGTGGGATTGTAGTTCTTTCTTTTTGTCCGATTTTCAAATACTTTTTTGTGTCAAATCCAAGTTTGTAGTGTTGTGATTCTCCTCGTAGCTGGTTGGTTTAGTTCATCGCTTATAACGCTTTAAAGAAGACTTTTTTTAAAAATGCGAGCAATGAATGGAAAACTACGGAACCTGACAAAAGGGGGCGCTAAAGCACTATTAAAACAGGAAGTCGAGGAGGGACACGATATTCAATGTAGTTCCTCAGTGAGGTCACTGAAAGAATGTTGTTTAAAATTGTTTTAGCAGTACATTTATATCATTATATACACTTGAAATGACAGCATTGCCTCGAACACGTCAACCTCAAAAAGAGCATAAAAATCATTAAACAGGTTTCGTTTTGCTCAATCAGGTTTATTTAGGAGGAAAATCACCGCAGAAGTACTTCTGCTGAAACAACTCATTATTCCTTCACTGTGTTCCATCAGTCTAAATTAAAACAGATTAGTGTGTAATTAATTATCCCAAATAAATAGAATTCTCCTTTAGTTCAGCTGTAGTACGAAACCACACAAACGGCGCGTCCTTTCTTCCCACAAGATTCGTCTTTTTCTTCAGCAGGCAAACGCAAGCATCACTTCCATCCTCCCCCCCCATGAATATACAGTATGATACACAGTTACACTATTTACACATCTGTTACATCAACAAGCCTCTGCAAAATAATCGACGTGATTCGAAAATATCCGATTAAAGCCCACGGCCCCCAAAATAATCACTGTAAAATATATTCATACATGAGAGCGCAGATATAAATGCATAAGCTTGACATTCACAGATGTGACTAATAAAAGTGCTTCAGAGTACAGCAGGGTCAAATACCCCGGTACTGCAGACCAAACACAGTATTCAGATGTAAACTCCATCAACACGCTTTCCAGTTATGAATGCCAACACTTTCTATGAAGCCCGTGTGTAAATATAACGCATTAGAAAGCAATCCATTCTGCTTTATAACTGGTTGAGTGTTTTTGTAAATACCTGTAAGCAGATTATAATACTTCTAAAGAGCTTCATGCATTTAAATGCAATGCATTACCACTCTTTAAAGGTGTAGCCATGAAACGAACGCATTAATCTGCATTGCAATTATGTACAAAAACATACAACTAATTACAAGGTGCACAGAAAGTGTTATCAAATTATGCTCTTAAAAGTATCTGACGTTCCAGCTTTGCGCACACAAACTTGTTTTCTATCATCTCTGTACAACTCACACTCATATCATTCACTCGACACCAACGAACGACACTCTGAACTCTCAGCTGACCGCGTCATAGAGTTAGCCACGAACAATCTTCAACATCTGACAAGCTTTGACTCGCACACACTGTAAAAGAATTTAAAAAATGTTGTTTCAACTTTTTAAAAAAAAAAGCAAGTGTTCGTACTACCTTAAAATAAATTTAAGTTGAGTCAACTTGAAATGTGAAGTGACAACTTGGATATTTAAGTTTTAAAGCAGCACAAACACTTACTTTTTAAATTGAAACAACAAATGAAATGTTTACAGTGCAGTCTGGGGGGAAAAAAAAAACACAAGGTGCTCGTGAGTCAGTAGGGAAGAAATTATAATTACATCTTTCAACAAATCCAATAATAACTTGCCGTCAGATGGCTCATTTAAGACACCGCTGACTTGTGTATACCTTACACTGTTCAGATCATGAATTTGCAGTTCTGATTCAGTTTCTATTACGCTACCTTCTCAATTCTCTGCCCTACATGCTTTGCAAGCGAACATAACCTTATTCTTTTAGAAAACACTTCATCTTCTTAGTCCAGACCTGCTCTTATCACTCGTATCATATGTGTGAGATTATTATGTAACGAGTTCACTGAATCAGTGAATCATATTGATATGAATCATCAGTGATCTGTCAGGAAACCTATTGCACCTATATGTGATGAAGTGGATAGATCGATCAGGGAAAGGACACAAGAGCAGCTGATATTCTTATGGATTAACTGGTTTACACACAAACCAAATGGTGCCGAAGAGCTTCAGAATGAATCAAATTTCTCTGTAGAAACCAGAGAAACAAAAGAGGGGAAACCCACGTGTCCATGTCGCCAAGCACCCAAGCAGGAAACATCAGGTGAAAAGATTCAGATTCGCCCCATCGGATGCACACAGAGGCTTTCAGACTACCAGAATCTTGACCTCGTCGTGTTCATCTGGCCGGTAGAAGAACGGGATGCAGGGGTTTTCTCCCAAGAAGGGAGCAGGTCTGGCCTGAGGATTCTGGATCTCCTGCAGGAGCTGCATGATCTGACGGGCCGTGCCGTCTTCTCTGGGCCTCAGGGATGGGCCGGCTGCGAGCTCCGCTGCGGATCCGGGCTTCTCTGAACTCTGGGACCGGATCTCAGGGTCTGTGCTGGACTGGGCCGACGAAGACACGTCCACCGCTGTGCTCATGTCCAGAACAGCTGTATAGACAGGGAATATTTTAGGAAAAGGCAGGCTCAACATGACAGAACTTTTGTTTCATTTATAATTCATGAACAAATATTTTTTGTGACTCACTCAAAGGATTTGCAAAGGGATAGCTCAACTGAGTTCAAGTTTTGTTCTCATTCAATAACGAATCAGATCATCTGAACGAACTGAATCATGTGTTTGTACGAGTGTGAATGTGCCGTTATACCTGGACTGTCCTCACTGTTGATGTCCATGTGTCCGTCAGCAGGTTGAGGCTGGTCTCCTCCAGACGGCAGGAGGTCAGGGTTACTGACAGCGCTCATGTATCTGCTGTACCATTCGTTACGCTCCCCCACCAAACGCATGACCAGGTCCTGCAGCTCCGCTAGCTTCACCTAAACAGCACACAAACACACACGTTTCAACATCACACCGCAGACGTCACACCATCTCAGAGCTGCTCCTCGTACCTTCATCTCCTCCTTGTCTTTGGCCAGCATGTTGATGTATTGCTCCTTCTCAAAGTGTCTTTGTTTCATGATAGCTCTCTGGTTCTGATACAGCGCAATGTATTCACCTAAATGTACGACAGGACAAAAAAAAAAAAAAAAATTCACATTAGTAAAGAGAAAATTCCTCCAATACTGATAAACTCAAATGGTTCAAACATCAGCAGATTAGTGGTTTGGCTGGTTTATCATTAATAAGAATAAACCGTATTATCAAATACCGGCACATGCACTTTTCAAGCAGGTAAGAAACACTGCACTTTATGCATTTTGACACAATGTCAGATACAGATCTGCTGACAGTGTGTGTGCAGTAGCGTCTCACCGATGGTGTCGGTTTCTCCTGACAGTTGAATGCAGCGGTGCTCCAGCTCCTCCAATCGCTCCTTCAGATCGACCTTCTCCTGCATGAGCCTGGTGAAACGCTCCTGGAGTTTGTCCATGGCAACCCGTAGAGCTTCGTGAACCTCCACCGGTACCCCGTCAGAGCCTCCTAAACACACACAAACACACACTTAGCTGTTTTCAACATTGATAATAATCATAAATGTCTCCTGAAATCAGCATATTGAAGGATCATGTGACACTGAAGACTGGAGTAATGATGCTGAAAATTCAGATTTGATCACAGGAATAAATTACACTTTACTATATATTCACATAGAAAACAGCTGTTTTACATTGTAATAATATATCAAATTTTTTACTGTATTTTTTATTTGAAATTTGTACTTAAATATTACTAATATTTAAATTATATTCAAATTTAAAAGGCATAATTTCAGTTAGGGGGGGAAAAGATTTTGGCTTGTCTCCTGAGGCCACAAGATGGCGCAATGAGGATAAATATTATATTTTATCTCATTATCAATTTTATATTTTTATTTTATATATAAAATACTAATGCACCACATTAAAGCAATGAAATTACGGTCAGTAAAAAAAAAAAAGTGCATTATGTGCAAAATATAAACTAACGTTTATAAATCAAATACAATTTCATAAATTGCAGCATCATGTATTTATACACAGAGTAATAAAAAGAGCTGAAGTGCCTTTTTGCATTTAAAAACATTAGAAAAAAAATGCAAAACGTCTCAAAAAGCTGCTTTGAAACGATATGTATCGTGAAAAGCGCTATACAAATAAATGTGAATTGAACTGAACGTTACATGGCTAAACATGCAGCTTTCTTGTGTGAGACGTGAGTTCAATGGTCAAAGATGTCCGTCTAACACGTTTACATGGAAAGCAGCGCAGCAAACGCGTTCTGTGTGAACGACTTGGTTACGGTTTTGACGTAACCAAGATCATCTCCGCACTGAGCTGCTCCATTTCTGGAATGTTTTGAATGAGCAACGCAGCAGCGTCACATCTTATTTTAAATTCAACGAATATTTGAAACCTGAATCTTAATTTGACAGCCCTAAAACCAAACGTGTGACTGAGTCTGCACAATAAGCACTGCACAAAAGTGTGTGGAAGTCTGGGGCATTTCAGTGCAGTGAATGTTTGCTCATAACGAAGCTGCACCTGTCTCTGTGCTGTGATGATGATGATGAAGATTATGCTCGTGGCTCATGGCCGCCATCTGTTGCCGGGCGGCGTGATGAAGCCTCCTCTCCTCCTCGAACCGGCGGCTCATCTCATCTCGCTCATCCTCCAGTCGTGACAGAGCCGAATGAATAAACTCCTCCTGCAACCATCAGACGAAAAGAAAGAATCATGACTAAGTGCAAATTACCATTTACTGAGGAGAAAATGTTGGGTGGAGCTTGAGTTTGTGCTTGTGGATCAAGAAAAGTAAGCAATATTTTTTAATTAAAATTGCTATTAATAGTATTTATTATTATTATTCATGAATATTAACTTTTATAATATAATACAATATCCATTTTGACTGTAAATCTCCATATCCAACGCCACGTAAGTCTATTCGGTTGTTGCGTACTTTAATAAACTCACCATTTCTTCTCTGCTCTCGAAGTCTTGTGGAATGACAATCTGTGATTTCTGGAAGCTCTCTGGGAGTGAGTGACTTTCCAACCCATCACCTTCAAACATCAGCAGGGTAATCGTCAGTAAAGTCACTGTGGTAAAACAGATGTTTCTCGGACAAACGTCAGTGTTACGCGGGACTCACCCTCGTCTCTGTGCGACGTGTTCAGGACGGAGCTGTTCAGGAGCTCCTGCACCTCCGTCTTCAGCTCCTCATTGTCTCTGGCCAGCTGGTTTAGTTTCTCCTGCAGGGGGCAGTAAAGCAGGATGGATTATTATCAAGCATTTAAAGTGGCAGGCAACAAAACTGCAGTGAATGCTTAGAAAAGCTTGTGAGGATGGTTATAGTTCTTGGTGGAACACGAGAAAGCGTCACGGCGTTTACCTGCGCCTCCTGCAGCTGAATGTGACTCTGCTCCAGCTGCACTTTGCCCTGCACCTCGTCGTGCTGCAGTCTGTCCATCAGCTGCGCCTGCTGCAGGAACTGCTTGTGCAGATGTTCTCGCTCAGCCACCAGCTGCTGGTATCCGGCCGTGTACTGCTGCAGGTGGTTCAGATACTGATCCCTCTGTTCCTGCACGGACGCCAACTCGTTCGACTTCTCCAGCAGCTGATATGATAAAAGAATAATCAGGTTACGGTGGTGAAAAAAAAAAAAAAGACCACAGCTGCGTAAAAACAAGTATCCCTTTAAGGCAGCGGTTCCTAAAGCGTTTTGTCAGCTGAACCCTTTAGAAGTAAAATAACTAGTTAATATTTCAATCATTTGCATGTTCACAGTTCTCTGATGTCAGTTAAGGGTCACAATTAATACATAAAATATGTAATAAAAGTGTTTTATTTTGACTTTGTAGCTGGACTTTAGGGTCACTTCAGAATTAAAATTTCCTAATAATTTACTCACCCCCCCCATGTCATTCAAGATGTTTGTGTCTTTTTTTTCTTCAGTCAAAAAGAAATGAAAGTTTTCTGAGGAAAAAAACATGACCTTTCCAACATGATTACATAATGCGCGGCGCAGTGCAAGACGAGCATTTGTGGTGAAAAAGTATATACTTTTTTTTTTTTTTTTAAATGGCCGATGGTTTCTCTAGATAAGACTCTTATTCCTCGTCTGGGATCGTGTAGAGCTCTTTGAAGCTGCACTGAAACTGACATTTGGACCCGCTGAACCCCAGTGAAGTCCACTATATGGAGAAAAATCCTGGAATTTTTGACTGAAGAAAGAAAGACATGAACATCTTGGATGACATGGGAGTGTGTAAAGTTCTAGGAACTCCTTTTTTGGTGAAACTAAATTAGCTCCTACTTCAGAGTAGGGTCTAACACTATAGGAACTACCAGTGACGTAAGTGAATGCTGATTGGCCGAACGCACGCAAAACACCGGCACCTGCCATTTTTAAAAAGCTGTGTACACACACACACACAGTTTATAGCCTATATACTGTATTTACTCCACAAACTAACTCTACGAACATGAAAAACAATAATAGATGGACTTTGAGTAGACCAAGCAAAAACATGATTGTATTTCTGCTCAGCTAGTGACACTGGACATCTACCATATGGCAAACACTGATGTTTTTTCATATACTGTGTTCTTTCTTTGTGCAACAGTTCTATCTAATAACAGTAAGCATTAGACAGGCTGTTAAACAAACCGTAAACTAATGAAGACGGATAATGTGAGCACTGTGTGCTCAGGCTCTAGCGTTCTCAGCGCTGTCAAAATAAAAGTCACAACAACAAGCGCAGCTTACATCACTTCATAGTTCCTACTGCAACCACCCTAATGTTTTAAACCTCATTATCTAAATAAAATAAAATATTACTGTTGCAAATTATAAATTGTACTTTAAAATAATAAGTTATTTATAATGGTACTTTTATTTTACACTACAATTTACAAAGCTAATATTAAATTCTGTTAAGAATTTAATGGAAAATTAAATTGTGTTTTTGATTTGATAGCTATAATCGCAATTCAGTTCTTTTTAGGTTTTTAAGAATGCACAAAGAATAGTGACTCAAGCCATGTTTTATCAACAATGTATCAATTATTACTATCAGGGAAGCGTTTAGGGTTCCATTATGTAAAAGTAACAACATGTAACGTTACAAAAAATAATTTGTACTGATATCTATTAATATTTTAAGTAGTTGTAGGAATAATGTAATCAGTATGGCTCTCTTTTAACGGCGTTTTCTATGACATGTCAATCAATTGTTGTTTGTTGTAGTTTGTTGTGCAAGTGTCCAAGACGAATTTCCTTGTAGAAGGACAATAGTATAATTCTAACTCTATTATCGTGCAGGCCCATTTATTTTAAATTTACATAGGATACACCTAATAATTAGCTCGTGACCCCTGTGTCATTTGCCTCCAAGATGGGCACAAACCTGTTCTTTGGCATTATGCAGATCTTCCTGTAGCTGACCCATCTTACGAGCGATCTCCTTCTTGATGTGCTGCTCGGATTGCAGAGCGCTCGTCAGCTCCATGTTCTCATTGGTCTGAAGGAGGAGAAAGGTCAGAGGTCATCACTCAGAAGTAACGTTCGTTCACATATGTCATCTTTCACTACAGCTCACCAGCTTGACAAAGCCGTTCTGAAACTCGGCCAGCTGGTCTTTGAGGTCTCGGTTCTGAGCCAGGGCTCTGCTGATGGTGGCCTTATCGCTCTGGACGTCCTCCAGAATACGAAGTCGATCCTGAGCTTCTTCAGCAGCCCGTTCAGCCTGTCTCTCCAGTTCTTCCAGCCTCGCTTCCTGTTCCTGCACCAGTCGGCTCAGCTGCTCATTGTCCCGCACCTACAGGACACAAGAGAGCGCTTAAATGCTTATGTAAGGAGTGTCTGCTAGGAATTAATGATGTAAGGATATATATGCAAGAATTTTGATATGACAAAGTTTTCCCTTATATTATTTACAATTGCGATGCAACATATTTCAAATGCATGTTGAGGTTAGAAACAAATGCAAACAGCTTCAAATGCAGTGGATCTCAATAAGGGGCCTCTGAAAACTTCCAAGTGGGCCAAAAGATGGCTTAAAATCATTTAACAACTAAAAAACAACTCTTTTTTTTAATTCACCATATTTAATTCACCTAAAAAATGTTTGTCTATGAAGAACCAGGATTATATGGATAATATAATACCTCAAAAAGTCATGTAAATTGATAAAATCATCACTTTCTAGGATATTGGTGCAAATTATCAGTAATAAAAATGGAAGTTTCTGCAATCCTGGAAAAAAAACTGGCTCTTTTTCCCTCCATCATAAATGAGTTGCGTCAGACGAAACAATGAACGCTGTCATGTGATCTTGCGTTCGGATGCTGGTGTTTGGGAACACAATCGTGTGAGACGCTTCTGGAGGGTATTAAACCAAATCATTCTGATGACAGACTTTGGCATTTGAGAACCACCAAACCAACATTTGAGATGCTGCGATGCGAGTGGTCCGCTGGTTAGTCCAGTTATGCAATCACAGCCTCTGCTGATTCAAAGTCAGGTGAGTTTTTCGTTGCACTTAGAGAGATTTATTCAGTAAATGTGTTTCAATCATAGTTTATGCGCACGTCTTCTTATTGGATTTAAAAAAAAAAAATGCATCCACCTCAATTAAGCGCATGTTTTTTTATGCACATCTTTGCGTTTCCATCCAGCATTTTTATGTGTGTAAATATTCACATGTAAATTTAGAAAAATATGAGTTGCATATTTGCTGAACACAGTAAATGCATGACACAAAGCATGCATCACATGGTCAACGCAGGTCACCTGTGCTTGGTACTGTAGACTGAGAGCGTCTCTCTCCTGCTGAAGGCTGCTGACGGTTTCCTGAAGGGCCAGTTCACTTTCTGAAGGGCCTGAGACCTGTGACACGGCCTGCAGCTCCTGCTCTTTACTCATCAGAGCTGTCGACACAAGACAAATCTGTCATGTTTCTGTCTGAAGAGTATAAAGCTAGAAGAATCTGACTTCAAGTATGTTTTGGCCCTTTAGGACCTGTTTTTTGGCAACTGGGGGAAAAAGTAAGCGATTGGTTGTGTTTAATGTGAACGGGGTGGATTTCATTCTTGTACCTGCAGCGTTCTCCATTTCTGTGATCTTCTCCTGCAGCTCGTGGATCTGAGCAGCAGTGCTGTCCCTCTCCTGTGACATCAGACGCACCTGCACACACAATACACCAACACACGATTTAAATGACATTAATATATGCACTGTGTTTCAGAGTGAACTCCATCTCTGAATGGTGCTTATAACACGCATTTGGGAATGAAACGTGGCAACTATTTCACCAGATTTGTAATGAGAAGCACTTATAGTTGTACTGTAAAATAAAACAACTATTATCATTTATACACAGTATGTGTTTACCTGAGACAGGAGCTGTTCAGTTTTGTCTTTCCACACTCGTCCCTCCTCCTGAATCTGTGCAGCGTACTGATCTCTCTCCACCTGCAGCTGAGCGACGGACTCCATCAGCTGTAAGATACATAAATCGCACACAGGAAATTCAGAATGACAGAAAAAAATACAGACACAAACATTTCCCCACTTACAAGCCAGCAGCACACACCTGAGCCGTGTGAGCCTCTAACTGGTGCTTTTCTTCCAGGAGGAGCTGAACCTGCTGGTGTTCTGATGGAGGACCCGAATGACTGGAGAACTGCAGGATTTAATTTAACAGGCAGGAATTACTCCATGAGCTGTTGTTATATCATGTGCACAGTAAGGGCCAGATTTACTAACAGCTTGCGCTGGTGCAAACCCTCTGTTGGCGTTAAAAAAACTACTGTCAATATTTAGTAAAGACACGCAATGAAAAAAGCAGTGGACACGGTTACTTTTGCGGCTGACATTGTTGCATATACTTGTGTAGGAGTTTCCCTTTCAGACGCCACATTTATGGGAGGAGAGTATTTAAATGAACCATGCAATGTGATTTACTAAGGTTTGCGCTAGTCAATTTACTGTTATTTGCGCCATTATTTAACGTACAAAGAAAAAGTGACACATTCATTTTAGCAATTCCAATTCTTATCGATTCCAATTTAAACTCAAGTCAAACATTTAGATATCAAACACATATACTCTGTCTTGCTGCAAAACGTTTAGCTTCAGCTGAATGAACAAAAATCAGCAGCCGAGTGGCCACTAAGAGGCCGTTTACACGACACCATTTACAACTAAAAATGTGAAACTTATGCGTTTTGGCTGTTAATTTACATGACAACAGCATTTTGGGGGCCTGAAAATGCAAACTTTTGAAAACAAGCAAAGACCACGTTATTGATATCTATACCTTTATCATCTCCGTGTAAACTACAAAAACATGAATGTGTGAAAACTGTGACATCATGCACTTGAGTATTACGTGTTCAGTCTATAGGCCCGTAGCATTTCTTTACAAACTGACATCGTCATCTACTGGCCTGGCAGCAGAATACAGTGATTTTAGTCGTTTACGCGGATCCGTGTGAATGGATGGACTGTGCGGGAAACTTTTCAAAAACGAAAAGGACTTTTCCATTTTTAGTACATTGTTGTTGTGTAACCGTACCCTTACATGAGGAACTTTTGCCTTTGGTTTTAACAAAAAGTCAACAGCAAAAACAACTAATATGAATTTAAAACATTATTAAAAGACAAACAGTCAGCAATAAAATAAGAATTAATTAGCAATAGCACTAACAAAGATGCAAATGTTTTGTTTCAGGTAGGTCTAGTATTCAGGTACAGAAATTGAAATCAAATTTAATCAAATGTAAAATAGCACAGCACAGTCTTCACTTTATAAATAAACTTTTGTTCTTTTATCAAAATGAATGACGCACACGGCAGCTGGTATATTATGCTGCTGTCACTTTAAGAGCGAATGCACTGATCCAATATACTGTTACACGTGTTTTCTTTCTCAACTGTTTACGTTCACTTAAGACATAAGCCGCCTCTCAAAGAATACTGAATTGAGTTTTCCTTCACGTGTTCTTGCACTTGAATGGTTTAAAAATCACATTAAAATACGTATCGATCAGGAATCGATAAGAAAATTGAAAAAAACAACAATGTTTTACAAGTATCCACAGCGCTTTTATGGGATTGTAGTCTCATTTGCCCCATTTAGTAAATCTGGCCCCAAGTGTGTACAGTGTTTTCTCACCTGCTGCAACATGTCATCGGCCATCTCCAGACGTTTACGAAGATCATCAACTTCCTGTTTCAAGGCATTGTTCTCATTTACTCTCAGTTTGAGCTGCTCAGAAAGTTCTGAGCTCTGCTGCCTGGACTCCTCGCTCAAATTACTGACAGACACACAGAATATATTCATATAACATCTCATATTCAGAACCAGGTTTACATGATACATGTCACACTATTCTTCTCCTGCCGTTTCAGTTTGCACTGTGACAATCTACCATTTCTACCTCCTTCACAAGCAGAACATCTTCTGTATATATTTATTTCTACTAACTGGTCTGGATCTTAAATGCACTTTAATGCTGGATCTAATCTAATCTAATAACAAATTCATTCACTCATATAACATCTGCAGCTAAATGAGAAGTAAAAAACAACTTACTTGAACCTGAGGACCTCCAATCGTAGACTGTCTCTCTCCTTTTCTAGCTCTTTATTATGCTGCAGAAACAAGAATTTTTTTTAAACTTAACCGTGTCAAACGTAGCTGATAATGAAGACGAATAGAGGATCTGCTACCTTCTCGAACTGCTTCTGTTGTGTCGAGACTGTAGATAACGTTCTCTCTAACTCAGACACTCTGTGTTTACTGGCCTGGAGCCGCGAGCTCAGATCTTCTGCCTCGGCTGCACACAAACACACACACGTCGAGAGGTTAGTGTAATAAAAAGGTAGATCTCGCAAGAATATGTGCAGGTCATACATCAAAAGGAATAAATAAAAAAAACTGTGTGAAAAAGAAAATATAAAAAAACTATGAAGAAAGCATATAAGCATGTTTATAACGTGTTTTGTGAGGGAAAGATTTTAACCGTGTTATTTTACACACACTCTCACACACCTGTCTTCTGTCGTGCCGCCTGCTGTGTGTAAGACAGGGCCGTCTGTAGCTCTGATTTCTCAGACACCAGGATGCCGATGGTCTGAATGTGAACCTGAAAGTGGACATGCATCATTAAACACACGCAAAACTTCATGTTCGTATAACAGCACTGACATCAACAGGTTTTTTTCCTGCATTGAATATATTTTGGTGGCCATCAAAATGAATCTGTCCCAGCAAAGATTAATTTGATCATTTAAAGTGATATCTGCCGTGCTGCAGTACCAGTAGCTGCTAATAGCCAACGGATTTAAAGGGATAGTTCAGCCAATAATGAAAACTTTGTCATCACTTACAGTTGACGGTAGTCATTGACTTCCATAGTATTTTTTCTCCTACTATGGAAGTCAATCAACCGGTTACCAACATTCTTTAAAATATCTCCTTTTGTGTTCAACAGAAGAAAGCAAATCATACAGGTTTGGAACAAAATGAGGGTGAGTAAATGATGCAATTTTCATTTTTTTGGTGAATTATCTCTTTAAAACGCTTAGCTTGCGATGTTTTTATGTAAATGTATGTGTTCTAGTGTGATGTGATCACTCAAATCGAGATCTAGATTATATTTATGCCACACTACCAGCAAAAGAACCAAACATATAAGACCCGTTTTATAAAAATAATATTTAAATATTCTGTTGCTGATTGTTCCAACATGCTCATCCTAGAGTAGTTTTATTCATTAGTGAATCAGACATGACTACAGTACAGTATAACATCTGTTCACCTGTAGCTGTTCACGCATCGCTCCCTGCTCCTTACTGAACTTCTGCTCAAACTCTTTCCGCTCCTGAGGAGAAGAGATAACGCTCAATAGGAGTAGCTGCACATTAACAACCGATTAACGAGCAATATAATAACACTGCTGGCCGCTTACCTTCTGTAGTTGATCAGAAAGCTCCTGAGACTGCTTCGTCTGAAAACACAAAACAAACATGGTTAACATTAAACCGACCTCTCACATGTGAGTATCAAAACAGATGTTTACTAGGTCACGCACTCATGTCTGAAAAAAAGCTAATCATGTGTGTTTAATAGTATGTGTGAAGTTCACAAAGAATGCATTCTTGAATATTTTAATTGCATATTAAGCATGAATATTGAGACCATGTTGCAAACTTTAATGTCTCATTGTACTCCACTGTTTTGCATGCAAGAACGCGTCCTGTGTGAATGTCTCTTCAGGTATCACGGGACGTTCCGGACACACAGTCACGTATCATGCACACACTCTTACCAATGTCTCGAGTTTGGACGCGAGCTGGGTGTTTGTTAGCGCGCTGGAGTCCAGAGCAGCTGCCAGCTCTTGGTTGCGAGTCTGACGTGGCGGCATGCACAGAGAGAGAGAGAGAGAGAGAGAGAGAGAGAGAGAGGACGAATGAAAGACTCAGACATGACAGGACAAACAGGCAATGATACGGTGTAACACAAAGAATCTGTTATACGTGTAACTGAGCGCACTGAGTAATGTGGATAAACAGGCATTGGTTCGTATTCTAGCATGGGAACATTTAGCATTTTACTCAACAGCGAGTCCTTAAAGTAGAAATAAATGGGTTCTCTCTATTAAAATTAATACTTTTAATCATTAAGGATGCATTAAAATTATCAAAAGTCACTAATAGTTTTACAAAAGATTTCGGTTTCAAATAAATGCCGTTCTTTGGAACTTTATATTCATCAAAGAATTCTGAGAAATAAAATGTATCACGGTTTCCACAAAAATATGAACTGTTTTCCACACATGATAATAATAATGTTTCTTGAGCAGCAAATCATCATATTAGAATGATTTCTGAAGAATCATGTGACACTGAAGACTGGAGTAATGATGCTGAAAATTCAGCTTTGCATTACAGGAATAAATTACATTTTACTATATATTCACATAGAAAACATTTATTTTAGACTGCAATAATATTTCACATTTTTCTGTATTTTTGATCAAATAAATGTAGCCTTGGCGCACACAAGAGACTTCCTTTAAACTTTTGAACGGTAGGGTATGTGCGGACGAGGCGAGTAAGACTGTAACTTATAAACTGAGCCTCTTTCAGTCGAGCAGCAGGTTACAGATGCGTTTGTGAAGCCGAAACAGGATGTTTGTTCAGTGTGTAGCAAGAGATCATGTGAGCGCCGGCACCACCACAGGACACACTTCAATAACGCACATACCGAGAGATACTAAACTAATTACACTAATTAAGACTCAAGTACTGCATAGCAGAGAGAATGGTTTCAGATTTTTTTTACATTTTTATTTTTAGCAAGAAAAGTGTAAACTGTTCTTGATTTTGTCGGTAAACCATTAAAGAATCAATCTGGGATATACAGTGGGTACGGAAAGTATTCAGACCCCCTTAAATTTTTCACTCTTTGTTATATTGCAGCCATTTGCTAAAATCATTTAAGTTCATTTTTTTTCCTCATTAATGTACACACAGCACCTCATATTGACAGAAAAACACAGAATTGTTGACATTTTTGCAGATTTATTAAAAAAGAAAAACTGAAATATCACATGGTCCTAAGTATTCAGACCCTTTGCTCAGTATTTAGTAGAAGCACCCTTTTGATCTAATACAGCCATGAGTCTTTTTGGGAAAGATGCAACAAGTTTTTCACACCTGGATTTGGGGATCCTCTGCCTTTCCTCCTTGCAGATCCTCTCCAGTTCTGTCAGGTTGGATGGTAAACGTTGGTGGATAGCCATTTTTAGGTCTCTCCAGAGATGCTCAATTGGGTTTAAGTCAGGGCTCTGGCTGGGCCATTCAAGAACAGTCACGGATTTGTTGTGAAGCCTCTCCTTCGTTATTTTAGCTGTGTGCTTAGGGTCATTGTCTTGTTGGAAGGTAAACCTTCGGCCCAGTCTGAGGTCCTGAGCACTCTGGAGAAGGTTTTCGTCCAGGATATCCCTGTACTTGGCCGCAATCATCTTTCCCTCGATTGCAACCAGTCGTCCTGTCCCTGCAGCTGAAAAACACCCCCACAGCATGATGCTGCCACCACCATGCTTCACTGTTGGGACTGTATTGGACAGGTGATGAGCAGTGCCTGGTTTTCTCCACACATACCGCTTAGAATTAAGGCCAAAAAGTTCTATCTTGGTCTCATCAGACCAGAGAATCTTATTTCTCAGCATCTTGGAGTCCTTCAGGTGTTTTTTTAGCAAACTCCATGCGTGCTTTCATGTGTCTTGCACTGAGGAGAGGCTTCCGTCGGGCCACTCTGCCATAAAGCCCCGACTGGTGGAGGGCTGCAGTGATGGTTGACTTTCTACAACTTTCTCCCATCTCCCGACTGCATCTCTGGAGCTCAGCCACAGTGATCTTTGGGTTCTTCTTTACCTCTCTCACCAAGTCTCTTCTTCCCCGATAGCTCAGTTTGGCCGGACGGCCAGCTCTAGGAAGGGTTCTGGTCGTCCCAAACGTCTTCCATTTAAGGAGGCCACTGTGCTCTTAGGAACCTTAAGTGCAGCAGAAATGTTTTTGTAACCTTGGCCAGATCTGTGCCTTGCCACAATTCTGTCTCTGAGGTCTTCAGGCAGTTCCTTTGACCTCATGATTCTCATTTGCTCTGACATGCACTGTGAGCTGTAAGGTCTTATATAGACAGGTGTGTGGCTTTCCTAATCAAGTCCAATCAGTATAATCAAACACAGCTGGACTCAAATGAAGGTATTGAACCATCTCAAGGATGATCAGAAGAAATGGACAGCACCTGAGTTAAATATATGAGTGTCACAGCAAAGGGTCTGAATACTTAGGACCATGTGATATTTCAGTTTTTCTTTTTTAATAAATCTGCAAAAATGTCAACAATTCTGTGTTTTTCTGTCAATATGGGGTGCTGTGTGTACATTAATGAGGAAAACAAATGAACTTAAATTATTTTAGCAAATGGCTGCAATATGACAAAGAGTGAAACATTTAAGGGGGTCTGAATACTTTCCGTACCCACTGTAATTGTAAAAATGATATCAAGTGACAGACGCTCTTAAACAGCCAGTGCTGTAAAACCCTACAGACTTCAAGCTATTTTCATTGTAAGAACTTCAATAAGATTATCCTGCTTGAGTGAGATTAGTGACCATTTGGAGTGTTCATTACAAACCTCTAGAGTAAACAGTAATACAGTTCTGCACATCTAGCTTTTTTTTTTTTAAAAAGATGATGTTAAAGTTAATTAGCAGAGGTAATTAAACAGAAACACGTATTGAATACCTCCAGTTCCTTCTCGTTGACTGTCGGTGGATCGCTGTCTCCATTGATGTATGTTGATGACTGCATTTCACCCAAAAGAGAAAAACAATGAACATTTACACAAAACAACACAAATGAATTGTCGTCTTTGGGGATTCAAAGCTATGTCCTGAATCATTTAATCAATTCATCCTGAAATTGTTGATATTTGGGCTATTTAGAAGTGTTCGATAAGAATTGAACAGCTATGATGCATGATATGTTTATTCTTTTAACTCTCTCAAGGCATGTAAATTAATGAAATATTGTTGGTTCATTTGAGAGGAACCATTGGTTTAGTTCAAATAAAAATATATTATACATAAAAATATAAATCATTTACTTTCTTACAAAAATGTAATTGGATTCATTGGTGCATGTTAATCTAAAAAAATAAAAGCCTGCTTTCATAATCTTTCATTAAAATGACGTTTCTGCTGATGAAACCAAGCAGGGCGGGAAAAATAACATTACCTAATAACATCATAATCCACCCAAACACAGACATTAAAGCAAGCAGACAGACTCACGTCAGACAGAAGTCCATTGAGCTGCTGAGAAAGCTGTCTCAGACTCTCTGTGGACGACAGCGGCCTGCAAACACAAACATGAGATCAACTTTACACAATAAACCATTTAGTGTTACAATGAACTAAACAAGCATTATAAACATATAAAATCTGAGGTTTGGTCCTTGGTTAAGCAAGCATAAAAAAAAACAAAAACATTTTTGTTGCTTGAAATAAAATAAATGTTAATGTAAATAAAATAAAACAAAAAAACTTTGTCTAAAAGCAACATTTATCAATTTCATTTATTTTAACTTGATGTAATAAATAATTAAAACTGAAATAAATAAAAAATATATAGACATGTTTTTTTTTTAAAAAAACAAAACAAAACAAAATAATTATAATTAATACTATTATAATTTTAGTTATTATAGTTAACATGTTACTTGACATAAAATTAATGTTAACTGAAATAAATAATTTAATTTCAGCTAGTTGTCCAGAAAACATGTCTCATTTTAATTCAACGATGTACTAAAATAAAAACAGATATAAAATTAGTAAAAAATATATATACATTTTTATAAACTTCTAAAAATAAAAACTAATTCAAATAGTTATTATAACAGTACATCAGTGACACTAAAAAAAACACTGAATCAAAGCTGTTTTGTCTCATCCTTAGAAAATGAATGCGTAAATATCTCCAGAATCAAAAACCGGTCTGTCAGTGTTGGCTGTGATTGTGTCATGCTGCGTTTTCGATGAGAGACAACTGGAAACTTGACGTGGTATAATGCCCATCCTGTTCTGAAATAAAGATCAAATTCACCTTTTATCTTCCAGAGGATGTTCGTCGCCATTTGCATCTGCTGTGTAATTCTGCTGGAAAAACATACAAATCAAAAACACAAACTTGAGAATATATGCGCCGACACAAGAAAACACCTGACAGAGCAATACACTAAATTAAATGACATGCATGGATCAGGTTAAAAACATGAGCAAACAACATCTGAACAGTTAAAAGACACAAACAGGCAACGGCTGTGTTTCAAAGGCTAGTGATATGTGACCTAGACAGCATCAAACACCCCGTGACGCTTTTGAAACTGACATTAACACACACAGACCTGCAGGACAGTGTTATCAGCGACACACTCGGTGTTAATAGCAGAAGCGGGGTTAGAGACGGGCGAGTCTCGCTCAGGATCAGCACTGGCCTCCTCCAGCTCCTGCGAGACCCGGGTCACCACGTCCACTCGGTCCTGACGCAATACAGCGACAAACACGCATTAAACTCAGCTTTCACACTCACACTCACACACACAAAATTTAAAATATATTTAAAAACATTCAATCCCTGCAGGCACTAATGCTGCAGATTATAACTGAAACACGATGCATTAAAGTCAACAATAAACAGCATGTGATGACTGCGGAGTAAAACATATAAAACATTTATTCCTTTAGAAAAGCGTGCAAAAGAGTCTGATATCATGTTGACTATAAAAACTGCAGCAGATGATGCAAACGTAAAATTCTTCCTGCAATGATCTCACAGCATGCGAGGGAACACAGATGAGCGAAAGGAAGGAGAAAAGCCAACAGGAGGAGAGGAGGGACAGCAAGCAGCTCACCTGACTGATGTTGACGAATGGAGGCTGAGACACTCCATTAGTCAGACTAAGATCAGACACCATAACTTTGAGAATATTCTCAATCTACAGGGGAACGAGAGGCAGACGATAAAGGAGAAGGGCTGAGAGAGGAGGAAGTAGTAGTAAGAAAGTGATAAAGGAAGCACTAAGGAGGTAGGAAAGACTAGATGAAGGGTTAGCAGTGCATGAACCTGATCAACCAGCCATTATACACAGAACAGACCTTTCGCTTATAGCTTTTCTGAATATTTTTTGTTTTCATTTTAATAATTGTTAGGTGCATGTCAGTTGTTTTTTAAACTAACAATTAATATTTAGGTTTAATTTAGGTCTTATTTGTACATGTGATGATGATACGTAGAGAATTTTTTTCCTTAATGCGACACCAAAAACAGAACCAACAATTAATTAAGGACATACAAAAATAGAATATAATCTATTATATTTATTATTTTCTATCAAGAAATATGGTGTGAAAAAAACTGAAAATATAAGATTTTAGGGAGAAAAATAATAGCAAAGATTTGTATGGAAAATATACAAAACAAAACAATGTGTACAGTACCTGCACAGTGTGCAAATTTAATTATATTAAATATATTCATTTAATAATTTAATACTTAGTCATTAAAGATAATTAAAATTATTATATTAATATATTCAGTTAACTAATTAAATGAAATAAAATTTAATTTAATTAAAATACAAAAATTATGTTTTGTTTTTATATATTTATTTTGCTGTACAGCTGTTCATTTAATTACTTATATTAAATATTAATTTAATACTTTAGTCATTATTGATTTATTATCCATGATTACATTAATATATTCAATTAACAACATACATACACACACACACACACACACATATATATATATACACATTCTTTTTTTACTTTAATAAAATCAGTACAACAAAGTACATATTTTCATTTATTCATTTATTTATTTATATTTCACTGTACTGCTTTTAGTTAATTTTAGTTAATCATTTCCAGGTAGTCAGTAATTTTAGTGCTTCAACTTAAACTATTAATAATAGTAATTTTTTTTTCTCCAGCTGTATTATTAACAAAATGTTAATTATACAATAACAAAAATGTTTTCAACTTCAACTTGACAAGATGACATTTCTATTTCTATTTATTTATTTTAATCAAATATTTATATTTAATTTTTTTTTTTAGATTTATTTTAATTGAAAAAAATTCCAATAGCTTTTTTTTTTTTTTTTTTAACAGAACCCTGGATCACACTATCTGTAATTAATCTCTAAATAATGACTGTTTATTATTGTATTTTTAGAGCTGCTTTACAGTGTTTGTATCACTGAATCATTATTTTCCTTTGAAACAATCTGTATTGTATAAAGCACTATAGAAATAAAGGTGAAGTGACCTGTAATTACTGTTCTGTGTCAGTGCAAACAGAGCCAATTAGAATAAACGAGAAACCCAGACTTGTATAAAACAGTAGGACTAGATGATGCTAAAACAGTCCCTCAAAATGGTGAAGATGAATTATAATTCATTACATGCAAAAACGGCAAAATCCTGCTCTGGGAAAGTACCACTAACTGATCAGTCAAAAGACAAACAAAGACACAGTCAACATTCAATCGCACCCGTCCGGCAAAACACTGATTTCACACAGTGTGGATGGATTACGCACCTGACTCACATTGTCTGGAGAGCGTCTGTCAGCAGGTGCGTCTGTCTGATCGCCGCCTTTCACTTTCCTCTTCTTCTTTGGTCCAGCACTTCCGGTGGATGGGATCGTCTTCTGCTGAAACTCCTTCAGCTGCAGAACAAAAGAGCAGGAACGTTAAACACGCAGACTATGTTTGTAGCTTATATATTTGATATCAGTATCAGTCATATATGTGTGCAGATATATGACAGGAATAATTCACTTTTCACAACAAAAGAATGTAAAGCTTCCTAAAAGTGGAGATCCAAAACAGGGTTATTATTGTTAACTAAGGGGACCTATAATGACCCTTTCACAAGATGTAATATAATGTCCCCAGAATGTGTCTGTGAAGTTTCAGCTCGGATCATTTATTATAGCTCGTCAAATTTGCCCCTATTTGGGTGTGAGCAAAAACACGCGTTTTTTGTGTGTGTCCCTTTAAATGCAAATGAGCTCCGCTTTCCAGAAGAGGGCGGAGCTTTAACAGCTCGTGCTTCGGTCGCTCAACAACAACAAAGCTGGAGAATCTCACGCAGACAAAATGACGACGGTGTTCAGCCTTACATTGTTCAAACCGGAGTCGACACTGATGGAGAGACTCAGGAAGAAGTTACAACTTTTAGACGTTTCTGAATGGTTAGTGGATTAAGTGAAATTTACTAGCAATTTCGGAGTGAAAATTGTTTCTGCACCAAAATTTTGTTCAGTGGAATTATGACCGATACTCTTTGGCTGCCGTTTAACTACACCAAGCATCAATTCACCAGCGCCACTGACAACTCGAGTCAATAATCTGTCCTAATTCTGCCACAGTTTAAACACACTGGCTTGAATCCATTGTGAACTACAAACTAAATCAAGATAACGAAATCAAGTTCCACTGTACCAGTGACACAACAGATACAATCAGATACGGCAAAGAACAAACTGCACTTTCTGTTCATGCAGAAACTCCCGTCCAGTCCTGCGATATGGAGACTGAACACACAGAGGCTCTAGTAGGTCAGATTTGTGATTCAGCTGTCATGGGACGAATGGGTCTAAATCAGCTCTCATATGACAGAGACACAACTTTAAATTCCAAAGTTGATTTTTTTCAAGACGTGTTGTTGGCGTTCCAGGCCACAGACAGCAGCTGTTCCTCTGGCGTGCTTAGTTAGGGTATATATATAACACTTAATATTCAGTAGTACTATCAATTGGACTGCACTGACACTATTAGATAAGAACAACATTTGAACTGAATAATAATGACACTTCTTGTCTTTTTAAAGCTGCTTTACAGCAGAATTTGATGAAGTTTGCATTATTGTTTGTTACTGTGAAGCTGCTTTGAATCAATCTGTACTGTAGCTATAGAAATAAAGCTGACTTGACCTAGTGTAGCTACCTAGGCAGCACTTTTGGGCATCAAGTGCACTTACATGCATCAATGCACAAAAACACTAATAATCATAGATTTGAGCTGTCATTTAATCAATTAAACCTCAAACATCAACCACAATAAACCTAGTAGTTAAGCACTTTTACTGTTAACAAAAACAATCAACCAGCTGTTTCAATTAGAGCTGTCATTTTATCTAGTAAGCTAACACTAATCAGCTGTTTAAAGTCACGAACAACATTCAAATAGTTTTAATTCTGTAAATGACGCCAAAACACAGAGGCTAACAACATTAGCATGCCAAGTTACACTGACATCCACCCACAGACACCTTTATCACATTTCTGACTGGTTAAAATCGTTATAAACGCGAGTAGCGAGACAAACTCTAGTGAGTTAATATTCAGGCTTTATCTCAGCTCAATCCCCGAGCTTTCCTGACAGCCGCGCCCGTCCGAGAGTGCTGGCAGCCGGATGCGGGCCCGCGGAGAGGCCGGTAGACGTGGAATGTCAACATGACAGATGGAACGCGCACGCACGGACGCGACTCAGTTACAATCGACAGATGCCTTTTGTTACAAAAAGAGTGAAATATCATGTCAAAGTACATAAATGTACCTTTTTCTTGGCTGCAGCGAGTTTGATTTGCCTGTTCTGGTCCGCCATCCTCTCGCGCAGCTGAGCGAACGGCACCACGTCATCAGATGATCTGTGCGCGTGTTAGAGAGAGAGAGAGAGACGCCTATGGAAACCCATTTCCGCCACATAGGAAAAATGTCATGATTAAGAAATCATAATATGAGGTCGAAATTACTAAGTCATAATTATGAGATAAAAAGTCGAAATTATAACTAAAAATTTTGATATTTATGTACGGTGACCGGGAGGGGACATTTTTCACGACTATAAAGTTCCATTTATTTGCATACATTAATTTACATACTACGTGTATGGCCATAGAAGGCCTTGAGACTGGTTTACCTCTTAAGAAAAGTATGGACCGTTTTTATATTTTTTGTTTTTATATAAACTACTAAAACAAACTTTGTACATAATCTAATAATCAAAACACAGTTAACTAATGGATGGGAACCATACATGAAAAAATACTGTATTAATTTATAGTAAATACTATAGTGTTTTCGAACCATACTATAGTAAATTGTAGTATACTGTAACACTTTGTTAATGAATGCTACAGCATACTGTAGTATTAACTATAGTGAACTGATAAACTGTAATAAAAACTTTAGTTTTTACTACAGTAAACTGTAGTGTATATTGTAGTATAATATACCCTATAGTTGTAGAAAACTTAGTACAGTCTTGGGTAAAGTAATTTGTTTATATTAGGCTACTATAGTTGTTATATCACCACAGCTACTATAGAATTACCACAACAAATTAATTAAAGTACTTTACTACAGTATGGTTCAAAAACACTATTATAAATAACAAGCCGAGGTCTGGAACTGCACCGCCATTTGAATACCGCTGCTGTATAATTATGTGTAGTATGAATACTACATTCGCCATGTTGTCATTATCATGTGACCTACCAGCGTCACTTCACTGCCATTCACAAATCCTCTCCCATGGCCTCATCGTATGCACACTTCAGCCGGAAGTAGTAGGTCATCCAGCCTACACTTTACTGTGAATTCGGACATACTTCTTTTGTCACATACTGTTTTTCACCTACTATATTAGTAGGGAAGTATGCAGCCTATGATTCAGCCAATGGGGTGAGTTTGGGGCGGGGCTACCAGTACCAGCCAGAGATGGTGAGCAGCATCAAATAGAAAAAAGGTAACAATTATGAAGGGTTATTATGAGGTTGTACACTGTAGCTCTGGATTGTCCAATCAGCATCCAGCACCACAACTATCAGTTTTTATAATAATGAGCGTTTGTGCTGTTTGATATCAAATGACCAGGACAAAACGGTTTATTAATTCATTGGAACAGAAGCAAAGTAATACAATATTTTAATCAGCAATCATAGTTGTAATTCAGTCTGTGTTATGGTTGATTTGATTATTAACGATCAGCAATTTATTGCTTATAATGAACAGACTGAAACATGTTTAACATATTAAATAGAAAAGTAACATAATGATTGGCCTGTTGCTCTGTTCAGATGATAAATCCCGCCTTTCATTTTCATGTGGTTCAAAAATGTGTCAGCATTAAGTGTAGCTGTAAACATGAATTTACATTTGAAAAAAACAAAACAAAGAGTGTGTACAGGTATTCACATTTCATGACGCTGCACACCATTAATATTTATTATTCATTATTAGTGTATTTTTGGCGAGGCGAATCTGCTCCAGCAGACTGTCTCTGTTGTTTGTGATGTTTTTTCCAGCGACCTCCATAAGATTAGTGATCATCTCGGCGCTGTAAGGGCTTTGAAAAGTGTGATATTTGTTCCTCCAGGCCTCAATATCATCTGAAGAAACATTAACACACTTAAATCAGAACACAGTTGATATTTCAGTTTTATTCAAGACATTGTAAGACTTTAACTTGCCTCCACAGTTGACCACATTAAAGAGAGGGATGTGGATCACGGTTGGAGTGTTTTTGCCTTTAAAAACATAGAAGTCCTTCGGTTTCTCTGAGTGTCCATTGGGAATGCTGACCTCAGGGAAAGGGATGTTTAGTTCCTTGCACATCTTAGCAGCTTCCTTCACCGTCTGCAGTGGAAAAGCATCATAATATTGTTTGATTAAACAATAAAACTGAAGAGCCTAAACTGGACACGGTAAGTGGAGTCTCTCCTGCTCTGGCGAAGAGAAAGGTGGAGGACAGAAGTCTTCAAGGATGACCAGATGTACGGTCGAAAATGAAACTTTTGGAAGATAGTCAGGGTGCGGGTGCAAAATAGCCTGGAGCAAAGTCCAAGCAGGGTGGTCTGCAAATCCTCTTTAATGATGAGATAGCCATAAGGAAAATCATCTTAAAGTCAGATGCTTGACTGGCGCTGAAAGGGGTTGTCGACTAGCCCGTCAAGTCCCAACTTTCAATGATCATCATTTTCGTACGCTGCAACAACACCATGGTGTGCACCAGCCTGACCGCTGCCTAAAAAGCCTTCCCTAGACGATGTTGTTCTGCATGGTCTGAAGGGAAGTACAGGCTTTTTTAATGATGATGCACTACCAGAGGAGAGATAGCCCACGAGCGTCTCTTCCACCTGGGGCATCATCACGTACCCCTGTGCCTTCGCACCGACGATAATCGAATAAATCGAAGTCGAGGGCACAAAGACACAAGAGGAGTACGGGTTATTCCATGAATTTTGCAGTTCGTCATAGAGATCTGGAAAAAAGGGGAGGGACCGTCTCTCTGGGGTTTCCCCTTAGATCTAATTTAGATCATCTGGGGGTTTCTTGTTCCTGTGGCCAGTCTAACTGAAGACTGTCGACCTCGAGAAGCTGTCGTCGTGTGATGAACGCTCGAAAACAGCGCACTTGAAAACCATTTCCCCAAGAGAGCTTGCGTCTTCAGCCTGGTCTGAAGAAGCGCCGCGGCGCACTTCAGAAGCGGGCTCGAGGAACACATGATCTGGTGAAAGAGCAAGAGAACGGGGAGGACCCGTCTACTAGATCGACACGCGAGCCCCAAGAATGTAACGTTGAGGATGCTCAGGCACGCTCTTGATCTCTTGACATATGCGAGCCTGGAGCGCAGCACTTTAATGGGAAATGTTTGGCAGTGCTCACACTCTGCATCCCCGAGGGCCAATAAAGCGTGTCTTTCCCCCAGACATTCAATACAGATCATCATCAGAAATGGGCTGTGAGTAAGGCGGCACGCATTTCTTTGACTCATGATTCTCTTTTTTTCTGTTCCTTTCTTTTTGTTAGAGAGAAAGAGGAATAAAGTGAGAAAAAAGCTTTTGTGCCTGCAAAATCTAAGTAACAGTTTGAGGAGAAAAGTTTGTGTTGCACACATGGAGTGTAACTTTTGAAAGGGAACCGAAGGCGTTTCTCAATACCAAGTTCGCAAAGTTCGGACTTGCGTCCTTGGTAGTTAGGACTTGGCAAGTTCGACTCAGGAGAACGAATTCCCGTGAACGGAGGATGCAAGTCCGGTGATTCTGCAAATGGCACAGCAGCGTACTCGATAACGTCACTCAGCTCGCTCTGGCTACTCTGCATGTATATTTTAGGCAACAATATATAAAACACCACTCTGCTCTTTTCGTTTTATTTAAAAAACAAACAAACAAACAAAAACATATTAATAGCCTCAGGCAACGCGTTCATTGATTAACTTCAATGTCTGTATATATAGTATTTATAACAAAATGAAATATTAAACAACCCTGCCTCTTTTCGTTTACATTTCAAAAATATTAAACATATTAATATTTGTGCATACTCTGATTATCTTCACTGTAATAAAAATGAAATATAACATAAAACACAACCCTGTCTCTTTTTGTTAAATGTCAGTTTTAATGATCAATAATAGCCACTATAAAAGAATATACAATAAGAAATAAAGCAAACAATTCAGTCAAGCGTACAAAATCAGCGCTTTTAGTAGGCTACAACGGTAAAGTTAAATAGCCTAAATATATAAAGTTATGAAACGTCACTTTGCCCTCGGTCAAAACGATTCGCCACGGAACAAATTATAGATTCGTGAGACCAAAGATCGCCCGTTAGATATACAAAAGACGAATTATGTCATGTTTAGAGAGACATCAGAGCCAGCGGCAAACGTCAGAAGGACTAGCCGAGGCGAGGCTGCTCTCTGCTGGGTACATGAGCGCTGAGCGCCCGGTGATCGCCTGGATCTCACAACTCCGAAAATGATCTTTATCAATAAACCACAAATTTGAGCTTTAAACCAGTACATTCTTGCTTGAAAAACTCTTAAAACTACATATCATGACATAATAACTGTAATATTAAATTACGCGGGTTTTCTCCTTTACTTTACTTTACCTCAATTGGAACAGCACTTGGGCAGCGACTGATGACTTTTCACAAGTCCACAAGAACAAAAGTACAGACAAGAACGCATATTGAGAAACGGCTTGAGGGTTTAAATACACAGACAGGGTAATCAATGAAACTACGAACAGGTGAAGAACTAATGAATAACAATGGAAACTAACAATCTCAGTGTCACAGACACGCCACGCTCCAGCACCCACCAATCACAACGTACTCCTTCCCCTGAGTGCTAATCACGCGCACCTGCACCTCATCTGCTCACTCATCAGCACCAACATAAAAGACACTCACACACTCACCCTCATTGTCCGGTCTCGTTCATGTCTAGAACTTACCTCTGACTTGCCCGAAGGACTCCTCAACTTCTTTGGATTGCAACGGTTTCCTCCTACAATGTTCGCTGTTCCTGGAGATGCAACCACACTTGTTCTCAACTGAACAATCCAAGGTAGCCTTTTTAATTTCCCAGTTACAAGGTAAAGCACTTCAATGGGCCGATTCCATCTGGTCACAAAATAATCCGGTTATTCACTCCTACGCCAGCTTTGTCGATCACTTTAGGGAAGTATTTGGAGAACCTGCATTTGATTCATCAATCGGAGAAAAGCTCTATAACCTCAAACAGAATAACATGTCTGTTAATGAATATGCTCTATTATTCAGAACCCTAGCTGCAAAAAGTGGTTGGAATGAACAGGCTCTCATCACCACATACCGACAAGGCTTGGACCCTCGAGTGCGGTTGCATCTCGCTGCATACGAGGACACCATCGGCTTAGAAAGATTCATTCAACTCTCCATCCACTTGGCCACCCGTATGCAGTCGTGTCTTGAAGAACACCAGGAACAGTCCCAACGCACCACCTACCTCAGCCGGCCAGAGAACGTCAGCCCTCCAGAACCAGTCAACGAACCCATGCAAATTGAATCCACCCGTTTAACTTTCGCTGAGCGGCAGAGGAGACTAACCCAGAATCTGTGTCTGTATTGTGGTTCACCAGGACACATAATCTCAGCATGTCCAACTCGTCCACCCCGCTCCATGGTGAGTGCCATAATTTCTGCCACAAATGCCATGAAACCACTCACTACCATAGTGAAACTTACTGCTGCCGGTGTCTCTGTTCCAGTTTCCGCGCTCCTCGACTCCGGTTCCGCGGGGAATTTCATCTCAGGTGCCCTCTGCCGCCAGCTCAACATCAGAACCAAGACAACGCTGTCATCCTACCAGATCCACTCAGTAACCGGTCAACCCATCAGCCGTAGATTAGTCAATCACACAGTGGGACCCATTCATTTGCAAATTGGAATATTACACACCGAGAGTATCCAGTTGCTGGTTCTGGAGGGATCCACCGCTGACGTAATTCTAGGGCGCCCGTGGTTGGTACAACACAATCCCATCTCCTGGAAGACTGGCGAAGTCCTGAAGTGGGGTGATTCCTGTTTCCCAGAATGTTTTCACAACCTACCTATTCCTCGCTCTCCCAGCTCCAACCATCTATCTGTGTGCACTACCTCCATAGAGAGTCCACCTGAGAAACGCACCACAAACATTCCTTCCTGTTACGCCCCCTTCAGAGACGTTTTCTGCCCAAAGAGAGCTTCCAAGCTGCCTCCACATCGGCCATGGGACTGTGCCATAGATCTGCTTCCGGGTGAGCCAGTGCCCAGGGGTAAAATTTACCCCTTATCCATCCCGGAGGAGAAGGCCATGGAGGAATACATCAAGGAGGCGCTTGAACAAGGCTACATCCGTCCATTTACTTCCCCTGCTGCTTCCAGCTTCTTTTTCGTGGCAAAGAAGGACGGAGGCTTGCGGCCTTGTATTGACTATCGGGCACTTAATTCCATCACCGTCAAATTCAGGTATCCCCTTCCTCTCGTCCCTGCAGCCCTAGAACATTTCCGTGGTGCCACTGTCTTCATCAAACTCGACCTCCACAGCGCGTACAACCTCATCCGGATACGTGAGGGGGACGAGTGGAAGACCGCCTTCGTAACACCCACAGGACACTATGAATATCTTGTTATGTCTTATGGCCTGGTCAATGCCCCCTCCGTATTCCAGGACTTCATTCACGAGGTGCTCCGGGAGTTTCTCCACAAGTTTGTCCTGGTCTACATCGACGACATTCTGATTTACTCCTGGAGTATGGCCGAACATCGCCAACACGTTGCGGAGGTCCTGAAACGCCTGAGTGAGTTCCAACTCTTCCTCAAAGCCGAAAAATGCCTATTCCATCAACCCTCAGTGCAATTCCTGGGATGCAACATCAACAGCAGTGGCATCCGGATAGACGAGGGGAAGGTGGAGGCAGTCAAAAACTGGCCCATTCCAAAGACCCTGAAGGAGCTCCAACGTTTTCTTGGTTTTGCCAACTTCTACAGACGCTTCATCCAAGGTTACAGCTCAATCACCACTCCACTCACCAACCTACTCCGCAACAAGCCCAAGTCTCTGTCCTGGACCCCAGCTACCACCGAGGCCTTTAATTCTTTAAAGACTGCCTTCATCTCGGCTCCTCTCCTGGTACACCCCGATCCCAACAAACCCTTTGTTGTGGAAGTAGACGCTTCGACTACCGGAGTAGGAGCAGTCTTATCTCAGCAGCAGGGGAATCCAAGCCGCCTCCATCCATGTGCCTTCTTCTCCCGCAAGCTCAACCCGGCGGAGATGAATTATGACATCGGCAACCGAGAACTTCTTGCTGTCAAGTTGGCCCTCGAGGAGTGGAGGCATTGGTTGGAGGGAGCTAGACACCCTTTCCAAGTCCTAACTGATCACAAGAATCTAGAATATCTCCGTACTGCCAAAAGACTCAATCCCAGACAAGCCCGCTGGTCTCTATTCTTCACACGGTTTAACTTCACCATAACCTACCGACCCCGACCCAAGAATATAAAAGCTGACGCACTATCAAGGCTATACCATCCCGAAGGGTTGTCTGAGGAACCTGAACCCATTCTCCCCGAAGGCATCATCGTCAGTCCCATCACCTGGTCTGCTGAGACTCTACCCTCCTCCAGTGCCTCCACCAACACTCCGCCGGGTTGCCCACCGGGCTTACAATACATCACTCGGACACGGCGCACTCCACTTATCCACTCCGCACATTCCTCACTTGGCACTGGTCACCCGGGGGTCAATGAGACCCTCTCGCTGCTAAAAGATCGCTTCTGGTGGCCTAGTATGGCTTCAGACGTGAGAAGGTACGTGCAAGGATGCAAGGAATGCGCCATGTCCAAGAGCCCACGCCATCTACCATCTGGCAAACTTCTCCCTCTGCCCGTTCCCAACCGTCCATGGTCACACCTAGGGGTGGACTTCATCACAGATCTCCCAGCTTCCAACAACGCTACCTGCATCCTAGTGGTGGTTGACAGGTTCTCGAAATCCTGCCGCCTTATTCCCCTGAAGGGACTCCCTACAGCTATGGAGACAGCAGAGCTAATGTTCAACCACATCTTCCGGTACTTTGGCATTCCTGAGGACATCGTTTCAGACAGAGGACCTCAATTTATCTCTAGAGTGTGGAAAGCATTCTTCTCCCTCCTAGGTGTGACCGTGAGCCTTACATCTGGTTATCATCCCCAATCGAACGGGCAGACTGAAAGGAAGATTCAAGAAATTGGCCGCTTCCTACGTACCTTCTGCCATGGCCACCAGGACTCTTGGAGCCAGTACCTGGGTTGGGCCGAGTACGCACAGAACTCCCTTCGCCAACCATCCACCGGACTTACTCCTTTCCAGTGCGTACTCGGATACCAACCCCCACTATTTCCTTGGTCAGGAGAACCTTCAGATGTACCATCGGTGGATTATTGGTTCCGAGAGAGCAAGAGGGTCTGGGACTCAGCACATCACCAGCTGCAACGTGCCCTCAGGAGACGCAGAATTACAGCCGATCTTCATCGTTCAGAAGCCCCAGCCTACCAACCCGGACAGAAGGTCTGGCTTTCCACCAGGGACATCAGACTGCGTCTCCCATGCCGTAAGCTGAGTCCCAGGTTCATTGGCCCATTCACCATCTTAGAGCAGATCAACCCGGTCACTTACAAACTCCAACTCCCACCTGAATACCGCATTCATCCCACCTTCCATGTCTCCCTCTTAAAGCCTCACCACCCTTCTGTTCATCTCTCCACAGAGCCTGGTGTGACCTCAACCGATCCCCCCCCTTCCACTGCTTCTAGATGACGGAGCTGCATACAAGGTGCTAGAAATCTTGGACTCCCGACGTCGTGGCGGGCAACTCGAGTACCTGGTGGACTGGGAGGGTTACGGTCCCGAGGAACGCTCTTGGGTACCACGTCATGACATCCTCGATCCTAGCCTGCTGGACACTTTTCACGCTACCCATCCCAACAGACCTGCTCCTCGCGGAAGAGGTAGACCACCATGACGTCGGGGTCCCCGGCCCTCAGGAGCGGGCTGTGGAGGGGGGGGGTACTGTCACAGACACGCCAGGCTCCAGCACCCACCAATCACAACGTACTCCTTCCCCTGAGTACTAATCACGCGCACCTGCACCTCATCTGCTCACTCATCAGCACCAACATAAAAGACACTCACACACTCACCCTCATTGTCCGGTCTCGTTCATGTCTAGAACTTACCTCTGACTTGCCCGAAGGACTCCTCAACTTCTTACCTGTTACCAGCGATCCCGATCTCCCTCCAGTGTTCCTCCGTTCGTGTGTGAGTGTCTTCCATCCTCCTTGTCTTCTCCTACGCCTGCCATCATCTCTCCAGCACCAAGTTCTCCAAGATCCACTGCATCACCATCACTTCACTACTGCCGCTCTGTTTGTGTTCAAATAAACAACCCTTTGACATTCCATCTGTCTCCGGTCCATGTGTTATGTAACACTCAGAGAACTAAAACAGAATGCTACAGATATACGGCTTTTGTAATTATATCTGTTAATGTGTTTAAAATCCTGTACATTTTAGGTTAGTGTGAACTCTGGAGGTCATAATTGTCATGAGGAAAAAAAGCAGCAAGATTATTTAAAAAAGTCTCCCGTTGTGTTCTACAGAAGAAACAAGTCACGGGTTTGAAATGTCATGAGAGTGATTATTTCTAAGGGGATTTATTGCTTTAAATGTGAGTATAATACCGTGAAAGGATCATCATCGCCACTGAAGTCCAGTGAAATGATGAGGTCGATGTTTCTCTCTTTTCTCAGCACTGAGAAGTAGGGTGAGTTGAGCAACAGTCCACCATCTTCATAGTCTCTCGTCTTACATTTCATAAGAGTGGAGGACACTGCTTCATCTGAGGGATCACAGCATTATAATACAGTATTATTCACCTGTCCATTTGAGTTTCTGCTCTCACCTTTCATGTTGTGGAGGAAGTTATAATTCCTGCCCCAGATCCACTGAACCATGCATATTAAAATGCTTGAGGAAATATCTGTAAAACAAAATACACAGTAGTTCTTAAACTCAGGAAATGGTTCTGATATTGTTTTATATTTTGTATGTTTTCAGTTGATGGAATTAGTTCAAATGAACCTGGCTTGAAAATCAAAAATTAAGTACATTATACAAATCGACACATCGAAAGGACAGTTCAACCTACTTTTAGGCCAGAAACTGAAGCAATGACTCAAATCATTACACACACCCTCAGTGTATTGTTTCATATACTGTTTTGCAGCTTCTTTATCAGTGAGATTTAGTTTTTCGTCTTGAAAAACCAGCTGATGTTTGCCTCCGGTGAGCTCTGTAAAAAGAGGGGAATGTGCAGATTGATTATCTGATGCAGATAAAATTAGTTTGTGTATCTTGTGTTATTTAGAGTTTTTGTAGGCCAAAACAGATGTTCTTATTGTATCCATATTGTTGTTTCATCAGTTATTTTACTGTTTAAATGTTGCTGAAAAGCCATTTTCTAGCACACTTCAGGAAAATCTCACCATTCAGCTTTGATCTGATGGATTCATTGAGATCAGACGGATCGATGCCATTCAAAACAGAGAGATGCATGTCCACCAGATCTATGAGCAACTTATAACATTTGTCTACATGAGGAGACTTTGGATCTTCTGAAGAAAACAAACATGTGCAAAATGTCTTTCCATCCCCAAAGGTGATAATCATCATTATAGCTCACTTTTATTTTTCATCATTAAAGAGTTTAACTTATTATTTATCAGCAGGTAGAATTAATAGATCGTTAGACACAAAAGGTAGATCATTTAAATCAATAAATAAAAGCAGTAAGAAAAGTTTTACCTTTCTTTATTTCCTCAAACATTTCTCTTTTAGGCAGGAAATGAAAGAACTCTGGGGAGAAAAATCGAATGGCATTCAAGTTTGCATGATGACTGTCAGCTTTAGACAGAAATGAATCTTCAGGACAAATGAAGCTGCACCTTTTATTCGTTCCCAGAGGAATTTCTTGTTCTCGTCTCCATCAGCTAAAACGCTGCCACACAGAGCTGCAGAAAACACATTTAAGTTTAATTGTGTACAATATGTGTACAATAAACATAAAAATAAAACGTGTAATACAAACAGTCTGATGCATAAAGTTACTAAAAATGATCTTTCCTTTAAATCACTGTGTAATGAGAAGATTTATGTACAGCACTTCAGTGTAGTAGTGAAATTGCTTTTTAAAACATTTCTAATTGTAATATTTATATTTCAGTTTTGACAGATCAATACACATCCCAGAGACTACTGATCTATTTTACTGTATTCTCTAATTCAGTTCAATGTACAGTTTATAATGGAGAATCTGTAGAATGTAAGTTGTTATTATAAATATTAATAAACTCTCCTTTAAAACACAGTTTGTTACCTTGCAGGTACAGCATGTCAATTTCAGGCTGGTTCTTGATCTTACGGCCATTTTCAAACTGACTCCCAAAGCTTGAGGTTTCCACAAACGCTCCAGTGAGGGAATAACCTGCTTCATGTGGAGTGATCTCGAACCAGGGGTCTGCAGACAGAAACACCTCCATATAACACATTTTCTCTGAATGTCCTTCTCACACACACAAACAAACACAAACCTCCATCTTTGCTCTGTTTGCAGTGCTTGTCGATCACTGTGTAGATGGGAAACGGGACTTTACTCTGCTGGTCCCACTGGTCTGTGAGCGTGCGTTCGTCTATCTGAAGAGAAAAATAATATTTTTTGTCTATTTAGGTGAGGCCTGGGACAATTTCTTCAGTCACAAACAAGCTCAAGTGAAAAACCTCCTGCTAGGAACTGTTTTTTTGCAGAAGCTTTGCATTTAATGAGATAATACAATACTGTATTTCAAATCAATATTTTGTGTCCAAATGTTTATTATTTAAATTAAAATGTAAAATTATATTATTTACTTAATTAAATATATATAAACTGCTGTGTTCTCCCATTTACACGGCTTTGACCAGCAGATGTCGCTAAGTGCCATTATGGCTAATAATTACAATCTTCCATTATTACGAGAAATGTTTCTCAGTATAATGAGATTATGAGAGTTTCTCATTATTATGACTTACAAAATCATATTTTTAATTAAGTGTGGCATACACATCAATAGCCATACTAAAAATATAGCACTTTTTAATTCTGAACGAGAGCACCTAGTTAAGATCATACATCACTGAGGGTTGTGGTATGTGGTACAGACCTCTTTCACATAATTTGTGACGAACATCACGGCCCAGACATCAGTCAAGCTGAATATGTCTTTCCCATAATATTGCTTCAGTTTCTCAAATGCATATTCCCAGTTGACTCCAGGACCGCTGAGTCTCTGGATGATCTTGTCTTTCACGGTCTCTAGTTTGGTGGACCAGTCTGGTTCCTGATATAAGGAGGCCATACACCTTCAGAGGAACAACATATGCTCTCATTTTTGACATTTTTGACTTACTTTGATTACTAAATCATTGTGAATGTTGTTTTTTGAAAATGTAAATGTTTTCTGTGATGGGTAGGTGTAGGGGTAGACATTAGGGATGTTAATGTGTGTGTGTGTGTGTGTGTTGTCAGGATTTGTACCAGGTGGATCCAGAGACTCCGCTCAGGTAAAGGACACAGTCCAGAAGACCTGTTTTCTGGAGCTGAACCAGGGATCCCAGCAAAGCCACCATGGCTCTTTCTCCTCCTCCAGAACCCAGTAAGGCAATGTTTGGCACCTCATCCTGAAACAGTTTGACCTTTGATGTTTATGAGTTTTGACATTGCTTATAAGAAAAAGGAATAGCCAGGCATATATATGAAGTAGCCTATAAATAAGGTTTTACCTGATTGCAGTGTATCTGAAGCTTCTGCAGGCTTTCTAGAACATCATTTCTCCGTTTGGCTACAAACTCTTTCTCCTTCTCATTCAGAGAGTGTTTGATTCTCACCTCACTGCAGACCAGTGCTGAATTTAACATCACATACTGCTATTTCATACATTTTGAATTTAGATTTAAATAACTATTTATTTGTGTACAGGTATTGACAGAATTATTGAGTTTGTTATAGACGTTAATTGTGTAAGTAATGCAGTACAGTACAGCTTCAATCTTAGAAATCTGAGCAGAATTACCTTTCCTGGGGTTTGGATGCACTCATCTATAAAACAATGAAGTCAACATTAATGTTACCATCTATGGTAACACTTTATAATAACTGCACACTATGAAGCATTAGTTAAGCATTAGTAAATAGTCAATTCATCATTTATAAAGCATTAATAGATATCTATAATGTTTTTAATAATTGTCTTTTCGAACTTTATTAATGATCAATTTATCATTTCTAAATTATGTATTACATTATTTACAAACCAGTTATTTAGGAGCTGTCAGTGGTTCATAAGATCATTTAGGAAGTGCAAGTAAATGATTAATAAACTATTTAAATGTACATTTATGCATCTTATTTTTTAGACATATAGTAATAGTTACTCAGTGTGTTTATAAATGCTTTATTAACACATATTCCTACTGTAATTCGTGATTAATTCAGGTAGTTATAAAACATTTAGTAGTGGTCTGTGAACTATTTTTGCGAGCTCATCTAAAGTGAGGACTATTAAGCTTATATAAAGGAGATCTCGGTAACACTTTAGAATACTGATCCTTCATTAACGAATAACTACACAGGAACAAATGAGTAATGCATTATTAACACTCTAGTAACTACTATTAACTAACAAGAAACTGATGAATGAATTAATAAGTAACAGTGCTCAGTTGAAGGTGGTAGCTCACTATTAGCTAATCGGTAACTACTGTTTCTTTCATTCCTCCCAGAGAACTACTAAGAACTACTATATACAGGTTCATAATTAATGTGAATAATGCATAATGTATAATTAATTCTAAAGTGAAGGTCATGGTAACCCACTAGTAATGACTGAAGTAAGGAATTACTAATTATTTGGATCAGTATTCTAAAGTGAGAAACATGATAACTCTCTAGTGGACTCTGGAGTCATTGTGAACTTTGAGGTTTTTGTACATTTTTGTACAGTTTTTTACAGTAATTTCTTCTGATGTATTTGGTAACACTTGAGTAATTACTAGTGGGTTACCATGATCTTTAGAATACTGATTTAAATAATTAGTAGTTCCTTTATAATTATGAAGTAACTCTTGAGTTATTACTATCCAATACTTCACAATGTACCTCATGTACCTCATGTACCTCAAAAGTTCACAATGACTTCAGTAGTTACTAGAGAGTTAATAATGCATTACTCATTTGTTCCTGTGTAGTTATTCATTAACGAAGGATCAGTATTCTAAAGTGTTACCAAGATTTCATATACTGTTGTCATACTATTATAATGACTATTAATGCCCTGTTGTAAAAGCTTTAAAACATATACTCACTGTTCTTGTATAGGCTTATAAAATCTTGAGACTTCACCAGTAGCAACTCAGCAGCTGTCGACTCTCGGATCAGACAGAACAGCCTCTTTTATAGGACTATGAAAGTCTAGATATTAGCGTGGGAGGCGGAGGTGATGTAAATGTAATTTCCTGGTACAGATTTCTTTCTTTCCTTCCTTCTTTCTTTCTTTCTTTCTTTCTGTAATAGATAAAAAAACAGTTAAAATAAAATTAAAACTTACATACAAGCAAAAATACCTTTTTGGATGTTTTTTCATTGTGGAGACATTACCTCCTCTGCATCTAAATAAACTAGAGAGAGTGTGGAAAGTGTTTTAAGAGAGTTTATTTTCGAAAAGTCCACAGGTTCAAACATGCCCGTATAGTTTAAGAAACTAAGTAGACACTTGTGTATAGATGATATTATGTATAGATAACATTGCATCTAAACAATGCATAGTTTGTGTAATAGTCATCTGAGCTGTTTTACCTGATTGATTACAGTTGGGGTGCCAAATCCTGTTCCCTGCTCAACACACCTGTCTGTAATTATTAAGTGCTCCTGAAGATCTTAATTAGCTGCCTTAATTTGTCTGCCATCAATACAATGGCAGACAAATCCAAAACAGTAATCCAAAAAAATGTGAGTCAAAAGAGCAAAACCAGTGGTCTTGATGGAGGCATGGAAAAATGCTGGTAAGGCAGTGAACTGGCAATACTTCATAATGTGGCAGTGATAACAAATGGCTTAAATATAGGGTGACCAAAAATTACAAGACAGGAACTGTCCTTAGTCCTCCCAGTCTACAAGGTATTGCATCTGACCCCTCCTACTGCCAGAATCTAGGATCTCCTGAACTACAGGTGCTGGTCATATAATTAGAATATCATCAAAAAGTTAATTTATTTCACTAATTCCATTCTAAAAGTGAAACTTGTATATTATATTCATTCATTACACACAGACTGATTTATTTCAAATGTTTATTTCTTTTAATTTTGATGATTATAACTGACAACTAAGGAAAATCCCAAATTCAGCATCTCAGAAAATTAGAATATTGTGAAAAGGTTCAATATTGAAGACACCTGGTGCCACACTTTAATCAGCTAATTAACTCAAAACACCTGCAAAGACCTTTAAATGGTCTCTCAGTCTAGTTCTGTAGGCTACACAATCATGGGGAAGACTGCTGACTTGACAGTTGTCCAAAAGACGACCAGTGACACCTTGCACAAGGAGGGCAAGACACAAAAGGTCATTGCAAAAGAGGCTGGCTGTTCACAGAGCTCTGTGTCCAAGCACATTAATAGAGAGGCGAAGGGAAGGAAAAGATGTGGTAGAAAAAAGTGTACAAGCAATAGGGATAACCGCACCCTGGAGAGGATTGTGAAACAAAACCCATTCATAAATGTGGGGGAGATTCACAAAGAGTGGACTGCAGCTGGAGTCAGAGCTTCAAGAACCACTACGTACAGACGTATGCAAGACATGGGTTTCAGCTGTTGCATTCCTTGTGTCAAGCCACTCTTGAACAACAGACAGCGTCAGAAGCGTCTCGCCTGGGCTAAAGACAAAAAGGACTGGACTGCTGCTGAGTGGTCCAAAGTTATGTCCTCTGATGAAAGTAAATTTTGCATTTCCTTTGGAAATCAGGGTCCCAGAGTCTGGAGGAAGAGAGGAGAGGCACACAATCCACGTTGCTTGAGGTCCAGTGTAAAGTTTCCACAGTCAGTGATGGTTTGGGGTGCCATGTCATCTGCTGGTGTTAGTCCACTGTGTTTTCTGAGGTCCAAAGTCAACGCAGCCGTATACCAGGAAGTTTTAGAGCACTTCATGCTTCCTGCTGCTGACCAACTTTATGGAGATGCAGATTTCATTTTCCAACAGCACTTGGCACCTGCTCACAGTGCCAAAGCTACCAGTACCTGGTTTAAGGACCATGGTATCCCTGTTCTTAATTGGCCAGCAAACTCGCCTGACCTTAACCCCATAAAAAAATCTATGGGTTATTGTGAAGAGGAAGATGCGATATGGCAGATCCAATTGATTAGCAACTGACAAAATTACAAGCATAAACTGATCTGTAAAGTATTAAACGTAACTCACTCCAAAATTTGGAGCGGAGTTGGCAGCAGGTTTAACAGGACAGTTGGAACAGCGATGACCTGATTCACCACAGTAGAAGCAGAGCTGATTGAATAATCTTCTCCATTCATGGTTCAACTGATTCAAAGTTTCGAGAAGCTTCATTTCTCCCATCTCTATGGCTGCATCTGAAATAGCATACTCTCTTGAGTTGGTACTTATTTTGAATAAGTAATTACATCACGAATATGAGGTTCAGATAAATTCATACTTGTTAATGTATGCTCCCTGTTTGTGTCATACTGTTCTGTCATCCTTACTGTAGTCTTCTTCTGTCGTCTTCTTGTTCTTCTCATATGAAGAGAACAATGAAATATCCCATGTATCTCTGAAGAGGATTATCTTCACAAAAGTTTCGATTGCATATTATCTCAGTATAAATCCTAATAAAGTGTTTTTAAGCACAATGCTACTTTGTTCTCAGATTAGATCTCTGATTAGAAAATCTGGGAAGTTTGGTGAGATTGGGGCGGGGCTACCAGTTTGTTCAATCAGTGGCAGAAAGGGGGAGTGTTTGAAACCTGCTGGATATCAAATGGAAGTTCTCAGATCTGATAATTCCTTTGGCTCAGATGCTTGTCTATCACTACATCTATCATTGTCTATAACAGCTGTCATTATGAGAGAAGATTCTTGGCAAAGAGAGTGATTCTGACACATACATAGAGAGAGACAAAATACTAAATACTAGAAAAAAGGTAACAGTTAAAAAAAGGGTTATTGTGAGGTTGTTATGCTGTTTGATATCAAATGACCAGGACAAAACCTTATTTTTAGAAAACGGTTTATTAATTCATTGGAACAGAAGCAAAGTAATACAATGTTTTAATCAGCAATCATAGTTGTAATTCAGTCTGTGTTATGGTTGATTTGATTATTAACGATCAGCAATTTATTGCTTATAATAAACTGAAGACTGAAACATGCAGAAACATGTTTAACATATTAAACAGAAAAGTAACATAATGATTGGCCTGTTGCTCTGTTCAGATGATAAATCCCGCCTTTCATTTTCATGTGGTTCAAAAATGTGTCAGCATTAAGTGTAGCTGTAAACATGAATTTACATTTGAAAAAAAAATTTCGACAAAATTTCGAAAAAAAAACAAAACAAAGAGTGAGGACTTTGCCGCCTCATTTCATGACGCTGCACACCACTGATATTTATTATTCATTATTAGTGTATTTTTGGCGAGGCGAATCTGCTCCAGCAGACTGTCTCTGTTGTTTGTGATGTTTTTTCCAGCGACCTCCGTAAGATTAGTGATCATCTCGGCGCTGTAAGGGCTTTGAAAAGTGTGATATTTGTTCCTCCAGGCCTCAATATCATCTGAAGAAACATTAACACACTTAAATCAGAACACAGTTGATAGTTCAGTTTTATTCAAGACATTGTAAGACTTTAACTTGCCTCCACAGTTGACCACATTAAAGAGAGGGATGTGGATCACGGTTGGAGTGTTTTTGCCTTTAAAAACATAGAAGTCCTTCGGTTTCTCTGAGTGTCCACTGGGAATGCTGACCTCAGGGAAAGGGATGTTTAGTTCCTTGCACATCTTAGCAGCTTCCTTCACCGTCTGCAGTGGAAAAGCATCATAATATTGTTTGATTAAACAATAAAACTGAAGAGCCTAAACTGGACACGGTAAGTGGAGTCTCTCCTGCTCTGGCGAAGAGAAAGGTGGAGGACAGAAGTCTTCAAGGATGACCAGATGTACGGTCGAAAATGAAACTTTTGGAAGATAGTCAGGGTGCGGGTGCAAAATAGCCTGGAGCAAAGTCTAAGCAGGGTGGTCTGCAAATCCTCTTTAATGATGAGATAGCCATAAGGAAAATCATCTTAAAGTCAGATGCTTGACTGGCGCTGAAAGGGGTTGTCGACTAGCCCGTCAAGTCCCAACTTTCAATGATCATCATTTTCGTACGCTGCAACAACACCATGGTGTGCACCAGCCTGACCGCTGCCTAAAAAGCCTTCCCTAGACGATGTTGTTCTGCATGGTCTGAAGGGAAGTACAGGCTTTTTTAATGATGATGCACTACCAGAGGAGAGATAGCCCACGAGCGTCTCTTCCACCTGGGGCATTATCACGTACCCCTGTGCCTTCGCACCGACGATAATCGAATAAATCGAAGTCGAGGGCACAAAGACACAAGAGGAGTACAGGTTATTCCATGAATTTTGCAGTTCGTCATAGAGATCTGGAAAAAAGGGGAGGGACCGTCTCTCTGGGGTTTCCCCTTAGATCTAATTTAGATCATCTGGGGGTTTCTTGTTCCTGTGGCCAGTCTAACTGAAGACTGTCGACCTCGAGAAGCTGTCGTCGTGTGATGAACGCTCGAAAACAGCGCACTTGAAAACCATTTCCCCAAGAGAGCTTGCGTCTTCAGCCTGGTCTGAAGAAGCGCCGCGGCGCACTTCAGAAGCGGGCTCGAGGAACACATGATCTGGTGAAAGAGCAAGAGAACGGGGAGGACCCGTCTACTAGATCGACACGCGAGCCCCAAGAATGTAACGTTGAGGATGCTCAGGCACGCTCTTGATCTCTTGACATATGCGAGCCTGGAGCGCAGCACTTTAATGGGAAATGTTTGGCAGTGCTCACACTCTGCATCCCCGAGGGCCAATAAAGCGTGTCTTTCCCCCAGACATTCAATACAGATCATCATCAGAAATGGGCTGTGAGTAAGGCGGCACGCATTTCTTTGACTCATGATTCTCTTTTTTTCTGTTCCTTTCTTTTTGTTAGAGAGAAAGAGGAATAAAGTGAGAAAAAAGCTTTTGTGCCTGCAAAATCTAAGTAACAGTTTGAGGAGAAAAGTTTGTGTTGCACACATGGAGTGTAACTTTTGAAAGGGAACCGAAGGCGTTTCTCAATACCAAGTTCGCAAAGTTCGGACTTGCGTCCTTGGTAGTTAGGACTTGGCAAGTTCGACTCAGGAGAACGAATTCCCGTGAACGGAGGATGCAAGTCCGGTGATTCTGCAAATGGCACAGCAGCGTACTCGATAACGTCACTCAGCTCGCTCTGGCTACTCTGCATGTATATTTTAGGCAACAATATATAAAACACCACTCTGCTCTTTTCGTTTTATTTAAAAAACAAACAAACAAACAAACAAAAACATATTAATAGCCTCAGGCAACGCGTTCATTGATTAACTTCAATGTCTGTATATATAGTATTTATAACAAAATGAAATATTAAACAACCCTGCCTCTTTTCGTTTACATTTCAAAAATATTAAACATATTAATATTTGTGCATACTCTGATTATCTTCACTGTAATAAAAATGAAATATAACATAAAACACAACCCTGTCTCTTTTTGTTAAATGTCAGTTTTAATGATCAATAATAGCCACTATAAAAGAATATACAATAAGAAATAAAGCAAACAATTCAGTCAAGCGTACACAATTAGCGCTTTTAGTAGGCTACAACAGTAAAGTTAAATAGCCTAAATATATAAAGTTATGAAACGTCACTTTGCCCTCGGTCAAAACGATTCGCCACGGAACAAATTATAGATTCGTGAGACCAAAGATCGCCCGTTAGATATACAAAAGACGAATTATGTCATGTTTAGAGAGACATCAGAGCCAGCGGCAAACGTCAGAAGGACTAGCCGAGGCGAGGCTGCTCTCTGCTGGGTACATGAGCGCTGAGCGCCCGGTGATCGCCTGGATCTCACAACTCCGAAAATGATCTTTATCAATAAACCACAAATTTGAGCTTTAAACCAGTACATTCTTGCTTGAAAAACTCTTAAAACTACATATCATGACATAACATGCCATTTCGTGGAGAGAAAGAATGATTGAGTACAGAAAGGCCTTAAAATCTGCTAGATCTGCCTATTTTTCAAAACTTTTAGAAGAAAATAAACAAAACCCTAGGTATTTATTTGATACAGTGGCTAAATTAACAAGAAATAAAGCTTCAACTTCTGATGTTTCCAAAGAGCACAGCAGTGATGACTTTATGAACTTCTTTACTTGCAAGATTGATATTAGAAAAAAAATTATAACAATGCAACCGTCTACTACAGTATCGCGTCAGACAGTGCATTGTAGTATCCCTGAGGAAAAATTCAATTAATTTACTCCTTTAAGAGAGGAAGAATTGTCTAAACTTGTTAAATCGTCAAAATCAACAACATGTATGTTAGACCCTATACCGACTAAGCTATTGAAAGAGATGCTTCCAGAGGTCATAGATTCTCTTCTTAATATCGTTAATTCATCTTTATCACTAGGATACGTACCAAAAACTTTTAAGCTGGCTATTATTAAACCTCTTATTAAAAACCACAACTTGATCCTAGAGAATTAGTCAATTACAGGCCGATCTCAAATCTCACTTTTCTGTCAAAAATATTAGAAAAGGCAGTTTCATCACAACTATGTTCCTTTTTAGAAACAAATAGTATCTATGAGGATTTCCAGTCAGGATTTAGACCGTACCATAGTACTGAGACTGCTCTCATTAGAGTTACTAATGATTTGCTCTTCTCATCAGATCGGGGTTGTATCTCTCTATTAGTGTTACTGGATCTTAGTGCTGCATTTGACACTATTGATCACAATATTCTTTTAAATAGACTCGAAAATTATGTTGGCATTAGTGGAATTGCATTGTCATGGTTCAAATCATACTTATCTGACCGTTATCAGTTTGTAGAAGTAAATGAAGAGAGGTCATATCGATCACAAGTTGAATATGGAGTACCGCAAGGCTCGGTACTAGGACCATTGCTTTTCACTCTGTACATGCTACCCTTAGGAGATATCATCAGGAAGCACAGTGTTAGTTTTCACTGTTACGCTGATGATACTCAGCTCTATATTTCTTCGTGCCCTGACGAAACTTACCAATTCACAAAATTAACGGAATGCATAGCTGATATAAAAAATTGGATGACCCGTAATTTCCTATTACTAAATTCAGAAAAAACAGATATTCTAATTTTTGGACCAAAAACTTCCTCACGTAATAACCTAGAATACTGTCTAACACTTGATGGCTGCTCTGTTAAGTCTTCGTCGTCAGTTAGGAACCTGGGTGTGCTCTTTGATACCAATCTTTCATTTGAAGGCCATGTTTCTAGCATCTGTAAAACCGCATTCTTCCATCTTAAAAATATATCTAAATTACGACATATGCTCTCGATGCCAAATGCGGAACAGTTCGTTCATGCGTTCATGACCTCAAGGCTAGATTACTGTAATGCTCTACTAGGTGGTTGTTCTGCTTGCCTGATAAATAAACTACAGCTCGTACAAAATGCAGCAGCTAGAGTTCTTACTAGAACTAGGAAGTATGACCATATTAGCCCAGTTCTGTCAACACTGCATTGGCTTCCTGTTAAACATCGTATAGATTTTAAAATCTTGCTAATTACTTACATAGCACTAAATGGTTTAGCTCCCCAGTACCTGAGCGAGCTCTTAATTCATTATAGTCCTTCGCGTCTATTACGATCTCAGAATTCAGGCCAGTTGATAATACCTAGAATATCAAAATCAACTGCAGGCGGTAGATCCTTCTCCTATTTGGCACCTAAACTCTGGAACAATCTTCCTAGCATTGTTCGGGAAGCAGACACACTCTGTCAGTTTGAATCTAAACTAAAAACACATCTCTTTAACCTGGCATACACATAACACATTATCAATTTATTTTTTTCAAATCCGTTAAAGGATTATTAGGCTGCATAAATTAGGTCAGCCGGAACCGGGAACACTTCCAATAACACCAGATGTACTCATAACATCAGAAGAAGAATGGCATCTACGCTAATATTAGTCTTTCTGTTTATCCCGAGGTTTACCGTAGTCAGCCGGATCCGGGCCGTATCCAGGTGAGATCGAGGACCTGCGCCATGACACGACCACAACACAGCCCTGAAATGTCAGCAGAGATTGAGTCAACTAGATCATCCACTGTGAAGGCCTCATCAACATGACAACCAGTGGCGCATCTCCTCAACAACCGTTCATACCGGTGTGATGAATACGATCCTCAACTGGATGGAACTGAATTAAACACTTTGAATGTTGCGATCCTATCGGGCTTATGATAGCAACCTGAGTCGTAACAAAGCACTGTTCGCCAGAGGAGAACTGGCCCCCCGACTAAGCCTGGTTTCTCCCAAGGTTTTTTCTCCATTTTAACACCTGTTTGCCACCTGATGTCACCTGTTGGAGTTTGGGTTCCTTGCCACTGTCGCCTTTGGCTTGCTTAGTTGGGGACACTTGACATTTGATATTCAACAGTGCTTTGATCTGCCTGCATTGACACTATTCCTTAAGAGCTGCTGTGCAGCCAAAATAATGTACCAGTTATCACTGTAAAGCTGCTTTGACACAATCTACATTGTAAAAAGCGCTATATAAATAATGGTGACTTAATAACTGTAATATGTTTAAATTATGCGGGTTTTCTCCTTTACTTTACTTTACCTCAATTGGAACAGCACTTGGGCAGCGACTGATAACGTTTCACAAGTCCACAAGAACAAAAGTACAGACAAAAACGCATATTGAGAAACGGCTTGAGGGTTTAAATACACAGACAGGGTAATCAATGAAACTACGAACAGGTGAGGAACTAATGAATAACAATGAAAACTAACAATCTCAGAGAACTAAAACAGAACGCTACAGATATACGGCTTTTGTAATTATATCTGTTAATGTGTTTAAAATCCTGTACATTTTAGGTTAGTGTGAACTCTGGAGGTCATAATTGTCATGAGGAAAAAAAGCAGCAAGATTATTTAAAAAAGTCTCCCGTTGTGTTCTACAGAAGAAACAAGTCACGGGTTTGAAATGTCATGAGAGTGATTATTTCTAAGGGGATTTATTGCTTTAAATGTGAGTATAATACCGTGAAAGGATCATCATCGCCACTGAAGTCCAGTGAAATGATGAGGTCGATGTTTCTCTCTTTTCTCAGCACTGAGAAGTAGGGTGAGTTGAGCAACAGTCCACCATCTTCATAGTCTCTCGTCTTACATTTCATAAGAGTGGAGGACACTGCTTCATCTGAGGGATCACAGCATTATAATACAGTATTATTCACCTGTCCATTTGAGTTTCTGCTCTCACCTTTCATGTTGTGGAGGAAGTTATAATTCCTGCCCCAGATCCACTGAACCATGCATATTAAAATGCTTGAGGAAATATCTGTAAAACAAAATACACAGTAGTTCTTAAACTCAGGAAATGGTTCTGATATTGTTTTATATTTTGTATGTTTTCAGTTGATGGATTAGTTCAAATGAACCTGGCTTGAAAATCAAAAATTAAGTACATTATACAAATCGACACATCGAAAGGACAGTTCAACCTACTTTTAGGCCAGAAACTGAAGCAATGACTCAAATCATTACACACACCCTCAGTGTATTGTTTCATATACTGTTTTGCAGCTTCTTTATCAGTGAGATTTAGTTTTTCGTCTTGAAAAACCAGCTGATGTTTGCCTCCGGTGAGCTCTGTAAAAAGAGGGGAATGTGCAGATTGATTATCTGATGCAGATAAAATTAGTTTGTGTATCTTGTGTTATTTAGAGTTTTTGTAGGCCAAAACAGATGTTCTTATTGTATCCATATTGTTGTTTCATCAGTTATTTTACTGTTTAAATGTTGCTGAAAAGCCATTTTCTAGCACACTTCAGGAAAATCTCACCATTCAGCTTTGATCTGATGGATTCATTGAGATCAGACGGATCGATGCCATTCAAAACAGAGAGATGCATGTCCACCAGATCTATGAGCAACTTATAACATTCGTCTACATGAGGAGACTTTGGATCTTCTGAAGAAAACAAACATGTGCAAAATGTCTTTCCATCCCCAAAGGTGATAATCATCATTATAGCTCACTTTTATTTTTCATCATTAAAGAGTTTAACTTATTATTTATCAGCAGGTAGAATTAATAGATCGTTAGACACAAAAGGTAGATCATTTAAATCAATAAATAAAAGCAGTAAGAAAAGTTTTACCTTTCTTTATTTCCTCAAACATTTCTCTTTTAGGCAGGAAATGAAAGAACTCTGGGGAGAAAAATCGAATGGCATTCAAGTTTGCATGATGACTGTCAGCTTTAGACAGAAATGAATCTTCAGGACAAATGAAGCTGCACCTTTTATTCGTTCCCAGAGGAATTTCTTGTTCTCGTCTCCATCAGCTAAAACGCTGCCACACAGAGCTGCAGAAAACACATTTAAGTTTAATTGTGTACAATATGTGTACAATAAACATAAAAATAAAACGTGTAATACAAACAGTCTGATGCATAAAGTTACTAAAAATGATCTTTCCTTTAAATCACTGTGTAATGAGAAGATTTATGTACAGCACTTCAGTGTAGTAGTGAAATTGCTTTTTAAAACATTTCTAATTGTAATATTTATATTTCAGTTTTGACAGATCAATACACATCCCAGAGACTACTGATCTATTTTACTGTATTCTCTAATTCAGTTCAATGTACAGTTTATAATGGAGAATCTGTAGAATGTAAGTTGTTATTATAAATATGAATAAACTCTCCTTTAAAACACAGTTTGTTACCTTGCAGGTACAGCATGTCAATTTCAGGCTGGTTCTTGATCTTACGGCCATTTTCAAACTGACTCCCAAAGCTTGAGGTTTCCACAAACGCTCCAGTGAGGGAATAACCTGCTTCATGTGGAGTGATCTCGAACCAGGGGTCTGCAGACAGAAACACCTCCATATAACACATTTTCTCTGAATGTCCTTCTCACACACACAAACAAACACAAACCTCCATCTTTGCTCTGTTTGCATTGCTTGTCGATCACTGTGTAGATGGGAAACGGGTTTTTACTCTGCTGGTCCCACTGGTCTGTGAGTGTGTGTTCGTCTATCTGAAAATAATTATTTATTTATTTTTCAGCTGTAATTTATCATGTCAGTTTAGAGGACAATTTCTTTAGTCATAAACAAGCTCAAGTGAAAAACCTCCTGCTTTTCTTTTTGGAAACTTATATTTAAAAAATATTTCAAATCAATATTTTGTGTCCAGTTGTTTACTTTAATTATATTAACCTGCTGTGTTCTTGTATTTACACAGTTTTGACCAGCTGATGTCACTGCGTGCTATTATGGTTCCCTTTCGAAAGAGGACTCGCACTGCATCCTGTGATGCGTAATGGTATCAGCGTAATGGTATCTGAAGCATTTGTTAAAGGATTAGTTCACTTTCAAACGAAAATTACCCCAAGCTTTACTCACCCTCAAGCCATTCTAGGTGTATGTGACTTTCTTCTTTCTGATGAACACAATCGGAGATATATTAATAAATATCCTGACGCATCCGAGCTTTATAATGGCAGTGAACAGCATTCACGAGTATGAGCTGAAGAATGTGCATCCATCCACCAGATCGCTTTCCGTATTGAACTTACGATAAAAACAGAACTGGTATCGCGTCACTTAAGCTTTTTCCGTAAGTTGAATAGGGAAGGCGTAGGACGTAGCGTAAGCTTTTTGAACTGCAAGAGTTTTACACTTTATTCGTAAGTTGAATACGTAAGGTCTGGCGGAAGCTATATATTTAACTTCATAACTTGTTAAATCTGAATTTTTTTTACACAAACGCATCGCTTCACTTCAGAAGGCCTTTATTAACCCCACAGAGCCGTGTGGAGTAGGTTTATGATGGATGGATGTGGATGGAGACACTTCCTTCAGCTCATACTCGTTGATCCCGCTCACTGCCATTATAGGGCTTGGATGCGTCAGGATATGTATTAATATATCTCTGATTGTGTTCATCAGAAAGAAGAAAGTCATATACACCTAGGATGGCTTGAGGGTGAGTAAATCTTTGGGTCATTTTTATCTGAAAGTAAACTAATCCTTTAAATCATGGCAATCCTACTGACCGGTAAAAGCCTATGACATCATACTAGTGCGACGAGGAGGTATATAAGGGGCACCTAGTGAACATCGCTGCCTCCGCAATCAAATACTTTTCTAATATATAGTACATGAAAAACAGTATGCCAACAGAGTAGTGTCCAAATCTCACGGCTGGAGAGGCACCTCCTTGTCTGCAGTAGCTCAGAGTAGGCTGCTCCTAAAGGTGAGCCCAAGACTGGCAGCTGGTGATCCTGGTATGCCTTCTTCTTACTGTGAGAGTCGCCCGGCTAGGGCCCGCCTTCTGCATTAGGCTAATAATGCAAGTTGCAGGCCTTGTGGCCTCCTCAATCTGCCTAGGTTGAGCTGGACTCCTCTTGTTACTAGAGTAAAAAGCAATATGCTGAGCTACAGTTCCCTAGTGGTATAGACAAATTGCAGACAAATAGCCAGGTGTCACGGGCTATTTCCTAGAAAGCCTCCCCTGTGGATGTCCTCTGGGCGTTGTTAGGCTTCCTCTCGTTTAGAGAGTGACAAGCACTATGCTGAAGCCTCCACTCTCTAGAGCTTTGGTTAGTAGCATTATCTAGCTTGTAGCCTTTTAGAACAGGGGCTCCTGTGATTTGTTGATTGTAACCATCAAGTCACGGTGTTGAGTGTCCTAGGACTCTTCAGTGGAATTTCATCCCGTTGAGGCCTCCACTACTCCAGAGCTTTGCTCAGGCAGCAGCCTGTCTTGGAGCAAGGGTCATTATTTGTTCAGGCTTCCACCCTTGAGCTTTGTCTTGGGTCAAGCTGATATTAACTCCCCTTGTTCAGGGTCCACGCAGAGCTCTGAAGCCCCTTGTGTTTAACACCAGTGATGCTCAAGTCGAGCCGACTAAGTACTCCCTCCTATTCAGGACGGTGTTGAGTACACTCCCTTAGAGCTCAAGCATTAGCCCTGAGCTCATGCTCATGATATTCTGGAGTAATAGGCCCTGTATAAAGGCCTCCTCGACAGTCTAGTTGCATGAGATCTGTACTCCCCTTGTCCCCTAGAGTGGTGCAGACTGATATCATGTCGCAGGCTCCACAGGAGCCTCCCTGGTACTAGCCCTAGAGTTCTAGATTTGCTACCAAGTAGTTGGTCCTCCTCGGGCCACCTTGAAGGCAACCTTCTGGGTCGAGCTAGAATTTTAGCACTTCCAGCTAATTCAGTATCTTGGCTCCCTAGAGTTGCATCATGTCACAGGCTCCACAGGAGCCTCCCTGGTACTAGCTCTAGAGCTTGGTCAATACTCTACTCAGTCGAGCCTAGGTAGTACTTCCCTTGTTTAGTGGGTCGTTCTGTAGAGTACTTCGCTCTCTGAGTCTGTTCAGAAGGTCGAAGGACTTTCATGAGACCTCTCTGGTAGATCAGATTTTTAGTGGCACTCCCTCATTTGAGGGAACTGTCCTTTAGAGAACCTCACTCCCTGAGTTTGATCTGAAAGGTCGAGAGATTCTTGTGAATCCCTTTGGTAGATCAGCTCTTGATAGAGCTGGAGATACTCCTCTCATTAAGGACCCTATGTAGAGTACCCAGCCTCTATAGTGCTTTGAAAAAGAAGTGCTCTCTAGGTCCAGGGTCGAGCAGAGTAACTCCCCTTGTTTGGAAAGTGCTATACTGAGTTCTGCTCTTTAGGATGCACATCTCTTTGTCTGATGTGAGCTGGTTACTGCCCTTTTCTGCAGTCCCTCTCATCTGGTTACCTCTCATTAGGCAAGTATGGTAAGAGGCTCTGTTTAGAAAACAGCCAGTATTTTTTCTCCACTTTTGTCACCTGATGGAGTTTGGGTTCCTTGCCGCTGTCGCTTCTAGCTTGCTTAGTTGGGGACACTTGATATTCAACTATGTTCAACAATGTTCTGCCTGCATTGACACCATTGTATGCGAACTGAACTGAGCTCAATGATGATATCACTGTTTTCTCCAGAGCTGATGTATAGATAAATGAACTAAATTAATAACTAATGGTTGTTACAATGGAATGAATCAATACTGAATTTACTTAAGCTGGACAATGACACCATTTTCTTCTAGAGCTGCTGTGCAGCCAAAATTATTTTCCAGTTATCACTGTAAAGCTGCTTTAACACAATCTGCATTGTAAAAAGCGCTATATAAATAAAATTGACTAGACTTGGCTAGACTAGGTCACAAGTCAGACCAGGTCAGCCTCCCTGGTGGCTCTGGGGGTTGAGACGATGCCCCCCTAAAAGCAGAGGTGTAAAGAATACCTGAAAACCATACTTGAGTAAAAGTAGAGATACCTTGCAGCGAATATTACTCCATTACAAGTTACAAGTCACCAATTGCAATACGACTTGAGTAAAAGTCTTAGAGTATCTGATTTTAACAGTACTTAAGTATGCTCAAAGATTCACTAGTCCTCAACACCTAAGAGACATGACAGTAAAAATAAGAAAGTGTAGATTTGTGAGGACAGCAATCACATGTTTATTTTCTAAAATCAAAATAAAACACCTCAAAATTGCAATAAATCAAGGTCGACAAAAAAGCCTCTTAAATGGCTACAAAGCTCAAGTGCACAGAAAGACCATAAGTAAATCAATATCCTTCAACAATGTCTCGTCAATATAGCGGATAAAAAACATAATTTTAAGTAAAATTAAAAAGGCAAAGTCTACTTGCACTGGATGTGGTGGTTTCAGCCACATCACTGGCTGCAGTCATGACCTCATCTCATAAATCAAACACCTGCGATTCAGAAACTACCTGCTAATGCACCCACATTCATGTAAAGTAAAGTTTGGATGAGTAAAGGTAAAACGCACAAGATATAGTACCTTCAATGCCCTTAGATGGCAATATTGCTTCCTTATAGCAGAAACAAGTTAAAAAGCAGAAAAAGTTAGGTGCCATGCAAAATGTAATGTGTAATTGCATTACTCAAAAGTACATTTACTTATTCAAAAATGTAATTGAGTAGAGAGTAAAAGTTTCTAATATCTTTGATACTCAGTAAAACTACAAAGTAGCCGAAAAGATACTTAAGTAAAGTCACTGATTACATTTACTGAAATACTTTACACCACTGCAAAAAACAAAAAAAAAGTGACATATTCCCTTAAAGGAACCCCTTCCCAGTGAAGATGCTGGTTCCAAGCCTGTGAGCAGCCTTTGACAAGTCCTTCTGTTACTATACGAAGGTACTTCCTCATTGAGGCATGATAACTCAGGCAGTGGCCATAGGGAGTACTGTCACTGACAGCCTAGTGTGTGACCAGAAGGGGGAGTGTTTCTGGCATTTCTGTTAAAACTGCCATTATTTGTGCTTAGTCACAGCCATTTCTTGGCAATGCACTCCCCTCACCATGGTGGCATGGGTATTTCTTTTCCCAATAGCGTCACAGGACGCAGTGCAAGTTCCCATTCGAAAGGGAACTCTGGTTTTCTGAGAACAGGGAACGAGACACTGTGTCTCCTTGCCATGCCTCCGGGCTGCCTGCACAGTCCATAAAGTCCCTAAAGTGGATGACATGTTCTCTAGGTGCCCCTTATATACTTCCAGGTTGCACTAGTATTATGTCATAGGCCAATAGGATTGCCGTGATTTAACAAATGCTTCAGATACCAGTCACACTGAGGCGTTCCCCCAATAGCGTCTCAGGATGCAGTGTCTCCTTCCCGGTTCTTACAGTCATAAAGACGTTTGCACTGCTAATAATTACGAGAAAGTTAATCATTATCATGACATAAGTCATTATTACAAGTTTATCAATTAATCAGATACTAAGTCATAATTATGACGTTTCTCATTTATGACTAACAAAATCATATTTTTAATCAAGTGTGTCATACATATCAATAGCCTACTAAAAATATAGCACCTCATTAAGATATACATCAGTGTATACAATGTATACATGGTACAGACCTCTTTCACATAATTTGTGACGAACATCGCGGCCCAGACATCAGTCAAGCTGAATATGTCTTTCCCATAATATTGCTTCAGTTTCTCAAATGCATCTTCCCAGTTGACTCCAGGACCGCTGAGTCTCTGGATGATCTTGTCTTTCACGGTCTCCAGTTTGGTGGACCAGTCTGGTTCCTGATATAAGGAGGCCATACACCTTCAGAGGAACAACATATGCTCTCATTTTTGGTATTCAACCAAGTGTGTGTGTGTGTGAGTGTTGTTGTTCGTACCAGGTGGATCCAGAGACTCCGCTCAGGTAAAGGACACAGTCCAGAAGACCTGTTTTCTGGAGCTGAACCAGGGATCCCAGCAAAGCCACCATGGCTCTTTCTCCTCCTCCAGAACCCAGTAAGGCAATGTTTGGCACCTCATCCTGAAACACATGCAGTTTGACTTTGCAAACATTTGATGTTGATCAGTTATGAAATAATTTGTAAGAAAAAGGAATAGCCAGGAAGATACAGTACATGAAGTAGGCTACAAAATAAGGTTTTACCAGACTGCAGTGTATCTGAAGCTTCTGCAGGCTTTCTAGAACATCATTTCTCCGTTTGGCTACAAACTCCTTCTCCTTCTCATTCAGAGAGTGTTCGATTCTCACCTCACCGCTGCAGAGACAGACCAGTGCTGATCTTAACATCACATACTGCTATTTTGTTAAGTCTTAATAAATACAGAATAAGTCTTATTCTGAGAATTATCCAGTTTGTAATAGACTTTAAATAATGAAGTGCACAGCTTCAATCTTAGAAATCTGAGCAGAATTACCTTTCCTGGGGTTTGGATGCACTCATCTATAAAACAATGAAGTCAACATTAATGTTCTTGTGGCTGTTTCCATCATCACACAAAAAATTAGGTCACTGAACACATACAAATTATTGGCATTCGCTTATGAAATACAATTATTAGATTATTAAATTCATGGCACAGATAATCACTAAACATTCGACTGGAAGCAAATTGAAATAAATTTTATCTATATTATCTATAATAAATCTATATTTAAACTGTTTTAATTTTATATATATATATACGTTAGCTACTTACTGTGTTCTTTGAATATCACTATATATGGCCCCACCCATTGCCACAGTCACACACTTGACCTAATATTAACATATGGCTTGTCTGTAGCTGATATTGATATTTGTGATACCTCACTCTCTGATCACAGAACAGTGTTTTTTCAACAGCTCTTCCAGCTGTCTCTAAAACTTCCCCACCTCAAGCACGTTGCAGTCTTTACTGAATTGTACGTAGACGCTGGGAATCTTTCTACCGCCAACGCTTTCATCCTGTTTAGGCATTGGTGAGCAGACACAAATCTTTAACAACAAAGATTTTTTTTCTTCCAGAAACAAGTGTCAGCCTCGGATGAATGGTGATATCCGATTACTGCCGACGGCATGAACGAAAATGAAAGGAAGATAAGCTCCAAGTATCTTTTGAAATGCTGCATGTCAGAATTGTCAAAAGGCTGTCTGGGTTGCTAAAAATATATTTTTATCTGACATCATTGCAAATAATTCAGATTCTTCTAGTACGCTCTTTTCGACTATTGACTCTGTTTTAACCTCTTCTGCGATCTCTCCTTCTGAGTGTGAGAATTTCCTTAAATTCTTTTCTGATAAAATCAACACCCGGTTTTCACCACAACTCAACCTGCATTCGATCCTACTTTTTCCTGTTCACTGTGGAGTGAATTTGAATCAGTTTCTCTTCAGACTTGTACAGAAATTACTTTTTCTCCCTATGATCCTCTTCCCTTCTGTTTTATAAAACAAAATCTCCGGCATCACTGGCCCAGATATTCTGCATATCATTAATAATTGTCTAATGACTGGGACTGTTTTAAATCAGCCACGGTGACTCCTGACCTATCTCTAACCTGCCGTTTCTTTCTCGAATTCTCAAAAAAGTGGTTTCTATTCAATTGCAGACTATCTGCACACTAACTCTATTTCTGACATTTTTCAATCTGGCTCTTCACAGCACAGAGTCTGCTCTTTTAAAAGTATTTCATGATATTTTAATAACCACAGACGCTGGCGACACGATGGCTTTAGTGCTCCTAGACTTGAGCTATCTCGACGGGAACGTTGGATTGATATCACAGGTACGGTATTCCAGTGGTTCCAATCTTTCCTGTCAGATAGAAGTTTTTCTGTTAGCTTAGGTGTTCATTCATCCTCGGTGGTGTACCCCAGGGATCAATTTTGGCACCACTACTGTTCACACTGTACATGGGCTCTATTACGAGTAAATTTGGAGTGTCTTATCACTGTTATGCGGACGACACGCAACTCAATATACCCATAAAACGTAAAGATAAGCTGGCATATAAGAGGTTGGTCTCAAGCAACTTTATGCTTCTAAACGATGATAAAACCCAAATCGTTCAATTTGGGCCAAAAGCGCACTCGGATGTCAATCTTATTGATCCTGGCGCCCTTACGCCTTATCTCACCTCGGACATTAAAGACCTAGGATCTTACCTTGACAATAGTCTTAAGTTAAATAAACAAATGAATGCTGTAGTTAGTGCTGGTTTTTACCATCTTCACCGGTTAGCTAAAGTTTTTAAGCTGGCAAAGCTTTGAAACCGTCATTCACACTTTTATCTCTACACGCTTAGATTATTGTAATTCATTGTACATTGGATTACCTCTTTCCTCAATTTCTCGCCTTTAAATGGTCCAGAACGCAGCGGCCCGTCTTCTCACGGGAACCCGCAAACGTGACCATATTACACCTATTTTATGCTCTTAGCACTGGTTGCCAGAACCAAATCGAGTTCAAAACTCTTTTATTCGCTCTTAATAATTTAGCCCCAAAATATCTCAGTGATCTTCTTGTTTCTAATAACCCATCCAGCATGGACCCACACACACCCTAGAGGAGATTCAAGAATATCATTGTAATATCTTCATTAAAAACATTTTGTGTTTGTTTCCCAAGCATGAGATATAAATTACTTTCACAAGATGTAATATAAGTCTCTGGTCTGGTCAAGTGTCTGTGAAGTTTCAGCTAAAAATATGGGGAGCAAAAAGATGCCGTTTACTATATTACTATATGGCTGGCTTAAAACAAACCCAAAAGTGGCTGAAAAAAATGGAAAAAACAACCCAATCCCTGGGTTTGTCCATATTCAACCCAGCATTTTTTAGAGTGTACTGGCAGCAGTAATATATAAAATTATGCTACTTAGCTTATATAACTTACAAATTAATAATTTCACTTATTTTATTTGATGTTAAACACCACCCCAATTTCTCTGCTCTGGCCTTCAGATCTTCCTCCAAATGTTTATCCTCTACTTTTGAAGCAACAGGAGATTTTAAGCTACTACCGAATATCTATGATACGCTGTTCTTATTGAGTGAAAATAATTTGATATTTGAGCATCTTATATTAGAATAGATTATTTCAGTATGTTTTGTAGACATACACAGCTGCGTTGATTCAGGCAAGGAACATCTACAAGTGAAACTGTCACAAAAACGTCCTCAGATTTGCTAGTCTTCTGCACATTTAAACAAGTTATATAGTGTAATTATTAGTTAAATTTGAGACACTGACCTTCCAGTAACAAAATTTGTCCAGAGAACCACGAATCCAGTGCAAAACATTGAATTTAGTGTAGATTGATGTAACATGTAAACATTTATACCTTCACCTCACAGCCAGAAGTTCCCTGTTTTGAATCATGTAAGATATTATGAAATATGCTGTAAAATTTCCCAAAAGAATGTGATGGTGCACAAAAACTTCCCCTATAAAGACAATCCGGTGTCCATGAGAGCAAATCTCAGCAAATCTGAGAAACCCCAGACGAAAGAAGAAGTGAATGATTGCAGCACAGCATCACAGTTGTACAATAGAATAAAACAAAATGAAAGCAAAATCATTATAGTAGGCTATACATTAAATGTGGATATGTGAATTAGTATACCGGTGTATCTTTAACTATGGACACATTTAACCCTGTGAACTTAATAAACTCTCTTAAAACATTTCTTACTAATTTTATTTGTTCAACAGTATGTTAACATTTAGGAGAATTCTGTCATCTATCATTTTTCTGAAAGTCGCATTTTGAATCATGAATTGTTTTTGACGGCATTCTGTGGTAGAAATGATATTTGAAACATTTATGAAATAAAATGCTTGTGGTGGCCAAACTCAAAGAAAAACTAAATTTTATAACCAGCACACAGCAAAAAGAGCCATTTTATTTCATCAGTTTCTGATTTGATTTGTATGGGTTTGTGTTTTGCACATTCTCAACAGCTGAAGCATATATTACTACCTCTTCTGTAAGAATTTAATGTCCTATAAATACACTTTCACGCATTTTGCATCCTTTTTTGAACCACTTTTTGTAAAATGACTGGAAATGATGCACAAAAAATGTTGTTCACAAGTGATATTTTTCTGTTTTCTTCACATCTCACATCTCAAGCTCTTCACTGCACTGACGTCTCCTTGGTAAACAAGTACACCAACTTTTGCATTTACTTTTACATTACATGCATTTATCTTATATTGCATTTAAGGTATACATTTGATCAGTTCAGGCATTCCCTGGAAATTAAACTCATTACCTTTGCCCCTTTTCGTTTAAATCAAAATAACACTGGGAAATCAGTGTGGCTGTAGATGATAATGTAAACAATGTTAAAGAATGGATAAAAAAAAAAAAAAATCACATCACATGTTAAAGTTAACATGCAAGCCTTTCCCTGTGCAACAACACCTTCTACTGTCAAAGTGCAAAAAAAAAAAGTGAAAAATGCCTTCTGTGAACAATCAGTTTCCTGTAAGACATATATGATTATATAACTTAACATTCATCACCTCCACCCCTCATCTAGACTTTTGGTGACTTATTTGGTTTTCCCTCCAGTTGACAGCGATTGTTTACAAAGGTGCAAGTTCTTTTTCTTAGTAATGTTTCCATTTTTGCTGCATTTTGTCTGTGTTGTTACTACACTGTGTATACAGCTGAGCTCAAAAGTTTACATTCCCCTTGCAGAATATGCAAAATGTTAATAATTTTAACAAAATAAGAAGGATCATGAAAATTGCATGCTATTTTTTATTTAGTACCGTCCTGAATCAGCTATTTTAACATAACATATATAAGTCCACATGACACAAAAAAATGATCCAGTTCAAAAGTTTACATACCCTTTATTCTTAATACTGTGTTTCAAATAACGACCTCATTATTTCTCGGTTCCTTTGTTTTGCGTGCTTGTTATTTGCATTTGATTTGTGTTACTGACTGTAACTGGATACATTAAAACATTCTACATTCTTAAAAAATGCATCTTGCTTTAGTAATGTTTATGAGGAATTTCCTGAATGAAGTTCTTGAAATGCAAGACACATGAACATGAGCAAAAATGTCACACGTCACACAGAGCCCATGTCTTGCTTTAGTTGGAGTGAAGGCAGATGAAGATGGACAGTTAAAAAACCCTCTTGATAATGCTGACATTGATCATACACCGAGTTGTTGTCGACAGCATAATCACCTGACCTGGGACTTGATGCAATCCTGTGCCTGTAACTGATTTCCATTCAGTTTAGTCTGTTTCCACTGAAACACAATCACAATTAAAACATCTCATCTTGTGTTTATTGAGGAAGTGACTGACATGGCTGTTTTGTGATATTTGAAGAGATTAAGGTCTACAGAAGGTGAATTTCTGATTACTGCCTGTATAGTCTCGGTCAAGCTAATTGGATTCAATACAAAAATCACACTATGAAAACTATTATAAAACTATTATATCTTAGTTTCAACATTAACTTGGTACATCAGATGGCAACACTGTTTTATGTTGTTATTAAATTTCAGTTGTATTTTCAGTGTTTCAACAAAAGTGATTTAGAATCAACACTGTTACGTATCCGGCGCCTGCTGGTTCCTGCTACTCCCCACCAGAGGTCGCCAGTTTACCATTTCTTTGCACACAGTTATTCATGCACTCGCACCTGTTTCCCATCAGTGACCCTTTATACTGAGTATAAACTGAGTATTGTTTAGCCTTTGTTCGACCTTGTCTCTGTGTTCCTTGTTTCCTTGCCTAGCCTATGTTTTCGACCTTGGACTGTTTTCCTTGTTCGATGATCGCTTGCTGCCTACCTTGACCATTGCCTGTGTTTGGATTACCCTTTTGCCTTGCCCTCTTGTATCTGTTTGCTGGTGTTTGACCTCTGCCTGTACGACTACGCTGACTGTAATAAAGCCTGCACGTGGATCCCCAACTCTGTCGTCCAGTTCCCTTCGTTACAATCACATTGTAACATTGATCAATCATTGATTATTTTTGTTATTTTCAGTGCTGTTTCAACAGCAGTGATGTAGAATCAACATCATAGTGTAATGTTGATTCAATGATATTATCATTGATTATATGTTGAAATCTCAACATTGCTTCAACATTAACTGAGGGTGCAAGAGTGATACTGAAGAGAGTTGTGAAGCAACACTTCTTCATCATGCAGTAGATCAAAGGAAGTTAACAAACACAGGAAAAGCTGATGATATTTAAAGAAAGAGTTTATTATGAAGAGGAAGACTGTCAGAAAGAGAAATGGCTGATAAGTGTGATCTGTGTCGGCTGGGACTGATCATTCTCTGCTCACGTCTCACAGGTAAAGAAATCTGTTCTTTCTCTAAAGACATTTAGTGGAGTTAGTCTGGGAAAGAGTTGATTTGTACATGCTCAGTTTATTCTTGCCCAGATGTGATCTCAGAGTTGTGTATTGATACAGTACGTTCTGTATTATTCCTGATACTGGACATAGTGTCACACTCAAACATCTGATGATGCAACGTTATCTTCATATTAAGAGTGTGTGAGTGATCTGAACAGCTCTCTGATGAAGAAAAACATTAAGTGAGGAAAAGACTTAATCTTCTGATTTTTATGCTGATATGTTTTATATTTTCATTCATTAATATATAACATAATGATCACTCAGAAGTACTTGTGTTTCAGGTATCAGTGGAGAGGACGAGACTGATGTGTTCATCAGTTCTGGTGAAGATGTCCGTCTGCCCTGTAATAATGCTCTTTCTGACTGCACAGCAACTACGTGGATCTATACCAGTTTCAGACATCTAAGGACAGATGAACTGATTATTGGAGGGGAAAAGAAGGAAGACACAGAGAGACATGAGAGACTGAGTCTGGGATCTGAATGCTCTCTGAACATCAAGAACGTCACAGAAGAAGATCTGGGATTTTACATCTGCCAACAATTTGTGAATGGACAAAAACAAGGAACTGATGCACGTGTTTCACTGCATGTTCTTCATGGTAATTTTATGATTATGTGGTTAATTTAAAAAGGTCCCAATCCTCTCTTTAAACTCTTTAAAAGACTAAAGTCTATAATGTGATTTGTGTCTTGTGTTCAGTTTCATCATCATCATCATCATCGTCCTCACAGACTGAGATCAGTCCAGGTCGCTCTGTGACTCTCTCCTGTCAGTTGTATCCATATGATGGAGAATCTTGTGATCTTTGGGCCCGTTCTGAGGAAATTCATCTATTGTGGGTGAATCAGGCTGGTGTTGATCTGACGACAGACTCCAGATATCAGATATCAGCTTCAGATCACTGTATCATCACTCTGAATACAACACTCCTGAAGGAAGATGATAACAGAGAGTGGAGATGTCAGCTTACTCTCAGAAATCAAGTCAAGACCTCAGTCAGATACATTGTCAAGTATTCAGGTTAGAGTCTCTGTTGGCTTATTAAAATATGAATGTATTATTCTACAGTATGAATTATCTAAACTAAGATTTATCCTTTACAGCTCAAGATGATTCAAGGACATCAGTGATTCCAGTCGACATCACAAACTCTCAGGATCCCTCAACTATAAAGACATCAGAAACTAAAGGTACATTATCACTGTCTTTCATCACATCAAGTATACACTGTCAAGTATTCAGGTGAGAAACAAACTTTCCTAACTCAGTTTCAGAAGACTGTGTTTATATTGCATGGCTCAATGGACAGATATGATCTTTTGACCATATCCCATTTTTTTGTCTTGTCTGTTTTCATATGATTCTCAATACCGGCAGAAATGACCGAGGTGCCCTTGAGCAAGGCACCTTACCCCCAATCGCTCCCCGGGTGCCACAGCAAAATGGCTGGCCACTGCTCCGGGTGTGTGTGTTCACTACTCCTAATTTGTACACACTAACTTGGATGGGTTAAATGCAGAGGACCAATTCAGAGTATGAGTTACCATACTTGGCCTTCACATGTCACTTTCACTTACAGGAGGTTCTTATCATCTCCAGTAACTGATCTGAAGACTGTCAGAGGGTGACACTGAAATGGGCTGCGTTTACAGAGCCAATTACTGAGAAAGAGCTTATCAAACCTTACTGAATTTGTAGACCTCAATCATTCACTTTCACCACACAAGCATGAAGTAAACATAAAAGCTAATGTAAATATACTCTTTCGTCGTATATATTTTGCTTTTGAGCTTAAATGATTAAAATCATAGTGAGCATTTCATAAACATACACGTCATCCCATGCCGGTGTGAGCAGCTTTCAGCACCATAACTGAGTCTCACTGATATAGAGCTGCCCTACAGCAGATTGTAAAAGAAATCTCTTGGATAGACTTGTGGAAGTTCACACAGGGTCACATATTCATCATTTCTGTGATGTAAAGCTCAAGTATTATGTGATGATGATGTTTATATGTTGCATTATGTTTGAACTTAACTAACAGATGTGATCCACAGATCCAGCTGACACAGCATCAGAAACTGAAATCAGTAGGACTGCTGGATTATTATTCAGAGGTCTTTGCTTGCAGTTCATTTATGACGACAGCTTTATAACACTGAAACTATCAGTCAGTCTGTAAATGCTTGTCAATAATTGGTTAATACCCTTGACTTCAGTCATGTACAGTTTCAGAGATTCAATTTCTTCTTCCTCTCTCTCTTCTGTCCACACATGTTTCCTGCAGTGATTGTGATTATTGTTGAGATGGCAGTGTTTGCTGCTCCTACTGTGATTCTTCTTCAGATCATCTGTGCAAGAAGAGCTGGTGAGTTTGAGCTTCACACAATCTGATGATTCACACTCATCTGATCTGGAACAATCTGCAATCATGGTAAAAACACATACGAGATATCAATGAATGGATTTATTTTGCAGGGAGGAAGGACTCGCAGCACCCAGAGGAAATAGAGATGCCTACCCTAGTGAAAAAATAGTATACTTAAGCACAATTTATTCGTATGTACTTTAGTATAACTAAATGTATAGTGGCACGCTATAAATTGGTATACTTAAAGTCTGCTAAACTAATTTTGTACTAAATGCATTTTAGTTGTCCAAAAGCAGTGCTGAAGTTCAACTAAAGTTGTATTAAATATACTTGTTTGTGCTAAAGTGGCACTATTCCAAGTATACTTTAAATTTAAGTTTTGAAATGCAGAATTCACTCAGCATAAACTTTAAATGTATTTTGGTGACATTAGAATTGCAATTGTAGAATTGCAAGAGTGTTGAACATACAATAATATTATACTGATAACAGACTTTTAGTGACTTTAAAACACATTGCAATGGCATTCCAAGTTAACTTGTAGTGTGCTAATGGCATCATTATAGTGTGCTTCAAATAGACTACAATAAAGTAATCTTTATAAATAAAGTTACTGTTACATTCACATGGACTTTCTGTTTGTGTTTTCATCTGTCACGTTCCTTTGTTCTAGTTTCCCGCCACAATCTGTCACCATGGACACTATCACATTCATGTCAGCTGTTCCTTGTTTGAGTTCAATCATCTGTGTATTTAAGTTCCTGTTTCTGTTGATCATGTTGTCGGGTATCGCTTATGTTTGGATGTTAGTGTGTGTTTCTCCTGTGTTCCTGTATGCTCCTTTGGATTCTCTAGTAAAGTTTGACTCTGGATATTACATTCCTCTTCGTGCGTGTGTCTACACACCTAATACTGTAACAGAATACCCGACCAAAACTTTAAGCGACGTTTTTTATTTAGTATTTTCTTTTTGGTTTTCGTGGTCAGTCTTTTGTTTCCCGTTTTTTCACTCCTGCTTGCACTATGTTCCCTGATGTGAAACTCATGTGCCTTGAGCAGGGAGAAAGCTCCCTCGAGAGACATTTAGAACTGTTTTTGGATCTCGCACATCAGACCACCTTCCCGGACTACTGCCTGTGCACGTTCCTGTACTTTGGACTCAATTCCACCACACGTGCACAGCTGTCCGGGGAGGGTCCTCGAGGGAGCTTCGCATTCTACGTGGATTGGGTGCTGGCGTCATGTGGATCACCTATGACCGTAGGATTCGACGACAACGACACCAGCCCCACTTCCCAGCCAGAACCACCCAGACGGCGAGGATATTCGACCTGAGCCCACCGCAGGTAGTACGACGGAGACCGCCGTGATTGAGCCGCCCACGCCCACAAGAGCGATCGGGGGTCACATCACCACGGAGCCTGAGCAGCGTATACCTGACCAGGTGTGTGAGCCGGCCGATTCGGTCATCGCCGAGGGAGTGTTGGTGGACCTCGAGGGTCCGGAAATGAGCCCCGCCCACCCCCCCGCTACTGAGAGTGAGTTTGCTGAGACACTGCTGGACTTAAGGTGTAGAGAGGAAACCTGTCCTGTCCCTATACTGCCTTCACTCCCGCTGGTTCCGTCCAGCCCTGTACTGTGCCTGTCTCCCCGCTGGTCCCGTCCAGAGTTCCTCTCCCACCTTCTCATCAACATTCCAGTGACTCTCCACTGACCTTTGATGTTTACATGGAACTCCAGTCTGTTTCCCAGTCCACAGCCATCTGTGCCACCCAGTCATCTCCGTCTCCCTCCAGTCCCTCGATACCACCTCCTCTCAGAAGCGTGGCACCATCTCGGGCCTGCCGGGATCCGCCTCTTCCTGGGCACGAGGAGCCCGAAGCTCTGCCTCCAGCTTCGGATGATCTCGAGCTGCCTCCTCCCATCACTCTGACTCCTGCGCCTGCGCTCCTCCCACCCTCGACCTCTGAGTCGATCATCGGCCTTCCGACCACGCCGGACTCCCTCGGCACATCGGCTCCACCTGGGTCAGACATCGCTTCGCCTTCGGTGCAGACCTACGGACCATTCGCTGCTCTCTGGCCCTCCACCCCTTTCACTACGGCTTGCTCCGCCCTACCTCAGGCTCCCCTTCTCGATCTCAGGAGGTCGTCACTGCGGCTCCGTCGCGGCCGCTTGGATCGTCACCATCTCTCCACCTCCTCAGCTCGTCAACTACGCGGTGGGCTCCATCCTCGCCGTTGTTGACTTCGGTCCTCCCCATGGTGGTCGTCAGCAACTCTCTCCCATGGCTCCTCCCTCCATCAACGCCGCCGTGGGGCACTACCCTGGCTGGTGCCTGGCACAACAACCTGCAGCCCCTGTTCAAGGCCACCTCCTGCACCACCCTGGACTCCGTTTCTCCGCCTCCTCCCGGTTAGCCGTCCGCCTCCTGAACCGCCTCCTACATCATCTTGTTAGTGTGTGTGTTTCTCCTGTGTTCCTGTATGCTCCTTTGGATTCTCTAGTAAAGTTTGACTCTGGATATTACATTCCTCTTCGTGCGTGTGTCTACACACCTAATACTGTAACAGTTACAGCTATAGAATATGCAACATTAAATATCAAGAATGTTTTGCTTCCCTTTTACCTGACATTATCTGTCATTAACGCAACATGAAGCATGAACATGAAGTTTCCGTGTGTGCGGATGTGTATGAATTTTATGGATATTTGCCTATTGTGTTCAATGTCATTTTCTAGTTTTTCCATATATAAACTGCTTTAATTATAATAAGTACAGTAATGGACAGACTCAGACTGTTTGTATAATCCTCTCTGTTGGAGCTGATTTGGTGATTCTCCTATCTTGTCTGTTCATTCCTATTTTTAGCATTATATTTTAAAATTTTGAACAATACACATTTTCTTAATAAAACCTCTGCAATTGTGTCTAATGTCTCCTTTGATATTTGTACATATATATGTCCATCAACAAACTGATGTGTACATTTCTAATTTATTGCAGTGGGAACTGTATTATTAACAGTATCAATAACAGCACATACATTAGCCAAGCTCTAATATCAATGACTGACATTAAAGTTTGTAAAACAAATCTTGCTCCATCCTTTATCATTACTCAGAGTAGTAAGAACGACAGACAATCTGCATTAATGAACACAATTTTAGGTTATAGTGGCGCACAGCAGATTAGCAGAAGTATTTCAGAAAGACAGTAATAAAGTGAGTTAGCCGGAGACATACACAATATAGCTAAAACACAAAACTATGTATTTTGAACACTCTGTATAAAATAACATTAATAATTAATCACACTTACAGGTTGTGATTCTGAGGAGCAAGCTGATCCAAATCAAGCAGGTAATGTCCCATCTTTAACCTCTGATTCTTCACAGCCTCATCCTTTAGCAGTGAAAATAAATAGTTTTTCCTTTCACAGCGCAGAGCACGGCATCTTGTCGACATGTTATCTACACTAACGAGCTACAGCGCTCGAGAGGGTTCAAGTTCACTGAACGTAGGCAGACATTATGCAAATGTATTAACTTGTGACGTGTGAGATGGGATTTGAATTACAAACGACTTGTTCTGAGTCGACTCTTTCTTTTGAGAGACAATAACTTTATTTATGATGCTTTACAACTTTGCAGACTGTTTACATTCACATACAGATACATTACACATCGCATAAAAGGTCATTTTCAAAAATCCATAATAGGGGCACTTTAAAGAAATTTAAATCAAATTGAATTCAAATTAATGTAAGTAACCATCATATATATAATTAAAACTGGATTTAAATTCAGTTTATTAAACAGGCTGAACTTATGCCATTATTACAGTTTTTCTCAATTGATTTGACACATTTCTCCAAAGTAATGTAACTGCTCTCAAAACAGTTAACACAGTGATGTAAACACTCTTATCTTAGCCACACAGTTCAACTTTACTGCAAAATAAAATACTTTTTTCTAGTAATGCATTTATTAAAAGTAAATACTAACATTAAAACAGCAAGTGTATTCTCTAATGATTTTAGAACACTTTCAGCTGTAGATATACAAATACACTAACAAAAATACATATTTATTGTAATGTATTTCCAACAAGTTTTGTTATATGGGTCATTGAGCAGATAAAGCTTCAAAAAAGGTGTTTTTTAAAAAATCATTTCAAAACTGATGTAATGAGTCATGAACAATGTGTTTAAGCAAGTTTCAGTTGTTACATTTCAAAGTGTTTCAATTCTTTTTTTTTTTCTTTCTTTTTTTTACTTTTTTGTCAGGTGGTACAAGCAAATATTTGTGTGTGTGTGTGTGTATACAGGTGCTGGTCATATAATTAGAATATCATCAAAAAGTTGATTTATTTCACTAATTCCATTCAAAAAGTGAAACTTGTATATTATATTCATTCATTACACACAGACGGATACATTTCAAATGTTTATTTCTTTTAATTTTGATGATTCTAACTGACAACTAAGGAAAATCCCAAATCAGAAAATTAGAATATTGTGAAAAGGTTCAATATTGAAGACACCTGGTGGCACACTCTAATCAGCTAATGAACTCAAAACACCTGCAAAGGCCTTTAAATGGTCTCTCAGTCTAGTTCTGTAGGCTACACAATCATGGGAAAGACTGCTGACTTGACAGTTGTCCAAAAGACGACCAGTGACACCTTGCACAAGGAGGGCAAGACTCAAAAGGTCATTGCAAAAGAGGCTGGCTGTTCACAGAGCTCTGTGTCCAAGCACATTAATAGAGAGGCGAAGAGAAGGAAAAGATGTGGTAGAAAAAAGTGTACAAGCAATAGGGATAACCGCACCCTGGAGAGAATTGTGAAACAAAACCCATTCAAAAATGTGGGGGAGATTCACAAAGAATGGACTGCAGCTGGAGTCAGTGCTTCAAGAACCACTACGCACAGACGCATGCAAGACATGGGTTTCAGCTGTCGCATTCCTCGTGTCAAGCCACTCTGACAGCGTCAGAAGCGTCTCGACTGCTGCTGAGTGGTCCAAAATTATGTTCTCTAATGAAAGTAAATTTCGCATTTCCTTTGGAAATCAGGGTCCCAGAGTCTGGAGGAAGAGAGGAGAAGCACACAATCCACGTTGCTTGAGGTCCAGTGTAAAGTTTCCACAGTCAGTGATGGTTTGGGGTGCCATGTCATCTGCTGGTGTTGGTCCACTGTGTTTTCTGAGGTCCAAAGTCAACGCAGCTGTATACCAGGAAGTTTATGGAGATGCAGATTTCATTTTCCAACAGGACTTGGCACCTGCACACAGTGCCAAAGCTACCAGTACCTGGTTTATGGTATCCCTGTTCTTAATTGGCCAGCAAACTCGCCTGACCTTAACCCCATATAAAATCTATGGGGTATTGTGAAGAGGAAGATGCGATATGCCAGACCCAACAATGCAGAAGAGCTGAAGGCCACTATCAGAGCAACCTGGGCTCTTATAACACCTGAGCAGTGCCACAGACTGATCGACTCCATGCCACGCCGCATTGCTGCAGTAATTCAGGCAAAAGGAGCCCCAACTAAGTATTGAGTGCTGTACATGCTCATACTTTTCATGTTCATACCTTTCAGTTGGCCAAGATTTCTAAAAAAATCCTTTCATTGTATTGGTCTTAAGTAATATTCTTATATATATATATATATAAATGACAGGCACGTAATCTATGTGCCTTGCATTAGACTTTTATTCCCTCGAGAACAAAGTCAATGGGAGCGGAGCTAAAAACTCCTGATAGTGTAAGAAAAGCATGCACTTCGGGACATTTTTATGAATGAACACTGTCAGCCAAAATGAGAGCTGACGTGCACGCTTCACTCCCAAACAAACAACACAAATCATGTGTATCCCCACTCGTAGCAGTGAGTGCAGGGAGGAACACATGATTCAAACAGCTGTTTGCTTGCCATTAAACTCTTGTCTAGATAAAATAAGCTGGTGGACAAATAACAAACAGCAAGTGTATTCTTGAATGATTTTAGAACACTTTCAGCTGTAGATATACAAATACACTAACAAATTCACATTTATTGTAATGTATTTCCAACAAGTTTTGTTATATGGGTCATTAAGCAGATAAACTTTCAAAAAAGGTATTTAAAAAAAAAAAAAACCTTTTCAAAACTGATGTAATGAGTCATGAACAATGTGTTTAAGCAAGTTTCAGTTGTTACATAACATTTCTGTCACAAACTGCACAGGGACACAAAGGCTGAGGATCTAAATGCAGGATTTATTAAGATAATCATAGTCGTCCAGACAAGGGTCAAACACCAGCAATAACAATGTCCAAGGTAGAGATGAATCGTAAACGGGGACAGGCAATGGGTCAGGGCAGGCAGCAGACAAGGCAGAGTAATCCAGTAAACAGGCAGAGAATCAACAGGGCAGGCAGCAAACAAACATGATGATGAAAAGCAGTACACAGGAAACAAGGAAAACACGCTCAGAATTGCAGTAGTAACACTAGACAAAACTTCGCAGGGAATGAGTGAAACACAGGGACTACTTAAACACAGGCACAAACAAGCTTAACAAGATAACGAGTTAACAAGGGGGCGTGGTCCAATGAGTGTCCATGATAACAAACAAGGAGAGCAACAGGAGAACATGAGGTGCACAGAGGAGATACAGAGAACACAGACAAGGATCATGACAATTTCAAAGTGTTTCAATTCTTTTTTTTTTTCTTTTTCAGGTGGTACAAGCAAATATTTGTGTGTGTGTATATACATATATATATAATATCCATACTTAAAATTAGGTGTTTTTATCAGTAATTGAGAGATATCTACAACCCTTTTCACTCTGACACAATGATCATAGATCCACCCCTGTTGTCCACTTTCACTAAGTCCATGTCTTTTTACAATTTCTCCTTTTGCTCTTTCCTCTACACCAATCTCCTCCACTACACTCAGCTCTTCTCCTATCCTCCTTTTTAACTTCCTCCTCTCTTCTCATATATGATCTCCCTCTATATGTTCCACTCTTCCTTTCCTTCTTATTACATCCCTTCCTCTACCCACACCACCACCTTTACACTTACACCTCTTTACTTTCTCCTTCTCTTGCTCTATGTATTCTTTCCATTTTATATTACATAATGCAATTGTGATAAATGCGTAAACATTTAGGAAAGCTGCATTTCCTGTGTTGTGTGTATTATTAATCAAGCAGTGTATGTAGTACGTAGTGTTGTAAGAAAATGGTTCAAATGATTTGCAATTTGTGTGAAATGAATGAAAACTTACAATCTGTTTAGGACAATTATAAAGTGTTCAGATACTAAGTTAACTGTTTTGAGAATGGTGATCTCAGTTTGGAGAAATGTGTCAAATCGATTGAGAAAAACTGTAACTGAAAAGATAGAGTTGAATGTCATGCAGCACTTAAAGAAAGAAAAGGAAGTGACATCAGAATGATTCAGAATCAACAGTCTAAACTGGGTTCAGAGATGATCACTGCTCGATGTGGTTAAACTGAGCTCTGAGGAACATGTTTCCAAACCTCAACAGTGAGCTCACAGCTCTGAAAACACTACAACTGCTATAATTAATTCACTGTTTTAGTTACGAATGTGTAGAACATCCATCAGCCATCTCAGTGTTGTAAGAAAGTCTTGACTAATTGGAATAGATTCAGATCATCATTGTAAACTTCATACAGAATCTGAATGTTTTGGTGATTATGGAATAGTCTGTAAGATGATGATAATTAATTTTAGACATTTTAGACACGAGTTACATAATAATAATAATACCACTGTCAAAATCAAAAGAAGGTAATATTGCAGTATGTATTTGCACAAACGGTCCTTTTTCTGTTTTAGAGCCCCATAACAGAGACTTCTGTGAGCTTCTAAACAATATAAAATAAACCTTTGTCAAGGAGACATCAAATGTGCATTGGGATTTCAGTTAAGCATTTGAAATAAAATTCTGCCTTCTTTAACCCCACCAAACGGAATGTTTCACAATATGGCGACCGAGACTGGAAGTAGGAAAGCGATACTTCCGCTTGTGCCGCCGCCCGCTACGATTGCCATTTATTGTTTAATGCACTGAGAATAGTTTGTTTTCTCTTAGTCATTACATTAATTTATTTTGCTATTACTTAAGAATAGCAGATGTTGTCTGTTTTGTTGACCGTTTTGCATTAACAAAACCTTATTGTTAACAATGTGTGTATACTGGTTTAACTATACTCGTGAGGGCCAAATGTATGGAGAAGCAGATTTCATTTTCCAACAGGACTTGGCACCTGCACACAGTGCCAAAGCTACCAGTACCTGGTTTAAGGACCATGGTATCCCTGTTCTTAATTGGCCAGCAAACTCGCCTGACCTTAACCCCATAGAAAATCTATGGGGTATTGTGAAGAGGAAGATGCGATATGCCAGACCCAACAATACAGAAGAGCTGAAGGCCACTATCAGAGCAACCTGGGCTCTTATAACACCTGAGCAGTGCCACAGACTGATCGACTCCATGCCACGCCGCATTGCTGCAGTAATTCAGGCAAAAGGAGCCCCAACTAAGTATTGAGTGCTGTACATGCTCATACTTTTCATGTTCATACCTTTCAGTTGGCCAAGATTTCTAAAAATCCTTTCATTGTATTGGTCTTAAGTAATATTCTAATTTTCTGAGATACTGAATTTGGGATTTTCCTTAGTTGTCAGTTATAATCATCAAAATTAAAAGAAATAAACATTTGAAATATATCAGTCTGTGTGTAATGAATGAATATAATATACAAGTTTCACTTTTTGAATGGAATTAGTGAAATAAATCAACTTTTTGACGATATTCTAATTATATGACCAGCACCTGTACTGGATTAAGCTAATGAGAACTATAATTGTATGTTTTCTGCTTACCAGATCTCACAGACACGCCAGGCTCCAACACTGTCCAATCACAGCGCACTCCTTCACCCGAATACTGATCACACGCACCTGCACTCAATCAGCACGCTCGTCAGTCACCATATAAAAGACACTTCAGTCACTGTCCGGTCTCGTTCTCATTAGGACTTACCTTCATGCTTACCTTAAGGACTCTAGTAGATCTACTTACCTGTCTCCAAGTCTCCTCCTGTGTTTCCAGTCTGTGTGTGAGTTGTCTGTCGTCTCCGTTGTTACATCTCTCCACCATCGCCCAGGATCTTCACCACTACAAACACAAAGGACAGTATCATTCATCTATCATTCTCCATTCACTCAAAGATCATCTGCGTACTCACCTGCACTTCTGTTATCTCTGCTGTGTGTCTAATAAACAACCATTAACCGTACTCTTCAGTCTCCGACCCTTCTGTATTGTAACACCAGATGGTTTCTAATATATTAGTTGTCAATAGCAAAAGTAGATGTATAGTTTTGTTTTATTAACAGCACCCTCTGTGGTTAGGATTAGTATAACATAGCATGTGATTAAAATGCTTTTCTGGTTTTTATTATAGTAATGGTCATTTTAACACATATACAGTGTTTGTGGTACTTACTAAATAAAAAAAAAAAGTTACCTTCATTTAAATGGCATGACACTTGATGACTAAGCTCACACTATTTTCACATTTTTTTTGTCAGCACCATGAATGAAATTGAGAAATGTAAATCTTTACAGTGAATTTGACTTGAAATGTTACTATTTTATAACACTTATACAAAACTATTTGGCAAATAAGTAAAAAACCCCATACCACCTGTAGACTTAAAACATCAATTAAGTGGGTGATATCACGTTTAAAAACATGACTGTTACAAAATCACACTAAGAACCAAAAATGTTCACTTGGTTGGGAAGCACTGAGCTACGGCACAGGGAGCAGTTTAAATAGGGGCAGACAGCAGTAAAAATTACTAGTCATAGCTGGGTTTTAAATCGTATTGGTCAGAACCCCGCAGCAGACCATGCAAATAATGAAAACACATTCCCCTTACTAAAATGCTCCACTGTTAGCGTAACTGCTACCATATGCTAGCCTATCTTACATTTATTTACATAGAGCATTATATATTTTAAATATATTTTGGAATTTTATAGTCACTGTTTAGTTCATCATTATCTACTATTTTACTGTCAATTAAGATCATGTTATACTCACCGGGAAATGTGGCTGTCGTAATCGAGCTCCTGCAACAACACTCTCCATTTCAACCCCAGCTCCTGCTCAGTGTCTGGAGTAAATTCTCGTCGTTGGTGAAGTTGTAAAACGATAAGCGGTTTCTTCTTCTTCGAGTTTGAACATAGAGGCACAACACAGGACTCACTACTCACTACTACGCAAACCTTCTTTTCCTCTTTCTATCGCTCTCTTATGGCAAAGATGATAAATTTCACCCCTGTAACAGGGTAACTGATACAAAAACTGCCTGAGCTCGTATTATTGAACACTTCACCATAAGTTGCTCTCGAGGGACAGTTCCTATTACAGTGTACTGTAAATCAACAAAAAAGAATTAGAGTGGATATTAATAGTGGATATTAGAGCTGTGAAGCAACACTTCTCCATCACTGGAACAACGTCACTATATATATCAACTGTAGCTGGATTTAAACACTTATTCGGTCAGATCAGAGGAAGTTAACAAACACAGGAGGAACTGATGATATTTAAAGAAAGAGCTGTAACTATATACTGAATAGAGAGACTGTCAGAAAGAGAAAATGGCTGATAAGTGTGATCTGTGTCTGCTGGGACTGATCATTCTCTGCTCACTTCTCACAGGTAAAGAAATCTGTTTATGATCTATAATATATCATAAAAGATCTGTATGATGTGAACATATATTTAAAAAAAAAAAAACACTGTTTGGTTAATAGTTTTATTCCTGAATGCACTGAAATTTGTCATAATGTGTCAAAAATCTAGATAAACCACACTTTTTATATTCTCTCATATATCCAGGTGTTCCAAGCTTAAACAAATAACAGTTGTTTAGAGAACGAATTAAAATAAGAAATACGATGTCAGCTTATATCTTGATTTTTAAGTCATCTTGAGGCTCATGGTTGAGAACCACTGCACTAGAGGCTAGTTTATCCCACAATGGAGTCAGAGATCACAGCACACTGCTCATATATTTGTTTTATTTGTGATTTATATTTACCTGCCACTGCTTTCTCAGATCGGTGTGGACTGGATCTTCTTGCGGAAACTCATTTTTAGTGCTTTTTAAGCGACTACAGCACATTAAAACATAAACTGGAAACTAACAAGCCACATTATCTGAAAACATAAATACATCACAAAGCTCAGTGCAAGAGATGTACATACATTTGGCATTGGCAGTGTTAATATAGGAACTTTGATCTGGTATATTTTCTCAGGTTGTGTTCAGACCAAATGTGGTTGACAGTGTGGTTTACAGTAGCACCTCTCACAGTGAAAAACATGTTTCTCAACCAGTGTTGTGTCAAATCTGTTCCTCAGGTTAGTGGTTATGGTGGTCAGACAGTGAAACATTCGACACAACACTGGTAACAGTCAGCACTCACTCTCTAGAGGGAAGATTTAACCTGCTGAGGTGTTTACAGAATGATTGTAGGTTAAAACTGTTAACTGAGCTGATATTATTGAATAATAATACCTGTGCTCACTTCTCACAGGTAAAGAAATCTGTTCTTTCTCTAAAGACATTTAGTGGAGTTAGTCTGGGAAAGAGTTGATTTGTACATGCTCAGTTTATTCTTGCCCAGATGTGATCTCAGAGTTGTGTATTGATACAGTACGTACTGTATTATTCCTGATACTGGACATAGTGTCACACTCAAACATCTGATGATGCAACGTTATCTTCATATTAAGAGTGTGTGAGTGATCTGAACAGCTCTCTGATGAAGAAAAACATTAAGTGAGAAAAAGACTTAATCTTCTGATTTTTATGCTGATATGTTTTATATTTTCATTCATTAATATATAACATAATGATCACTCAGAAGTACTTGTGTTTCAGGTATCAGTGGAGAGGACGAGACTGATGTGTTCATCAGTTCTGGTGAAGATGTCCGTCTGCCCTGTAATAATGCTCTTTCTGACTGCACAGCAACTACGTGGATCTATACCAGTTTCAGACATCTAAGGACAGATGAACTGATTAATGGAGGGAAAAAGAAGGAAGACACAGAGAGACATGAGAGACTGAGTCTGGGATCTGACTGCTCTCTGAACATCAAGAACGTCACAGAAGAAGATCCTGGATTTTACATCTGCCAACAATTTGTGAATGGACAAAAACAAGGAACTGATGCACATGTTTCACTGCATGTTCTTCATGGTAATATTATGATTATGTGGTTAATTTAAAAAGGTCCCAATCCTCTCTTTAAATTCTTTAAAAGACTAAAGTCTATAATGTGATTTGTGTCTTGTGTTCAGTTTCATCATCATCATCATCATCGTCCTCACAGACTGAGATCAGTCCAGGTCGCTCTGTGACTCTCTCCTGTCAGTTGTATCCATATGATGGAGAATCTCGTGATTTTTGGGCCTGTTCTGAGGAAATTAATCTATTGTGGGTGAATCAGGTTGGTGTTGATCTGACGACAGACTCCAGATATCAGATATCAGCTTCAGATCACTGTATCATCACTCTGAATACAACACTCCTGAAGGAAGATGATAACAGAGAGTGGAGATGTCAGCTTACTCTCAGAAATCAAGTCAAGACCTCAGTCAGATACATTGTCAAGTATTCAGGTTAGAGTCTCTGTTGGCTTATTAAAATATGAATGTATTATTCTACAGTATGAATTATCTAAACTAAGATTTATCCTTTACAGCTCAAGATGATTCAACGACATCAGTGATTCCAGTCGACATCACAAACTCTCAGGATCCCTCAACTATAAAGACATCAGAAACTAAAGGTACATCATCACTGTCTTTCATCACATCAGTGCTTTACTGTGCAAAATGCTAGTTATCTTGTGTGTTGACTAATTCAGATATGATTGTCATTTTGTACAGTATGTTGCATCTGAAATAACATTTATTCTTTACAGCTCAAACTAGTTCAACAATACCAGTGAACCCAGTCCACATAACAAACTCAACTATAAAGATTCGCTGTTATGAGTTTTACCGAATCCTCTCTTGTACATGTTGCCTAAATGCATTAAATCACTTGTAATCACTTATGACCAGTGTTACTTCAAAAAAGTAATTAATTACTAATTGCATCATTAATGTTGTATTTAAAATACTTTTCTAATTACTGTCTGTAATTTAATTACTCAATAAGTAATTCAATTCATTACTTACTAATTACTTCTTAAAATCCCTATAAACCTCGACCGAATAGACAACAGAAAGGAAACTCTCTTAATAATTTAAATATGAGTCAAACATGGAATAGTTTAGTCTTTTATAGCTCTTTAAAACATTTTAGCTTTATTAAAACATACTAAGGGAGAACAAAAGTAACAAAGCGATTTTCTGACTACATTTGCATTCCAAGTTATGACAGCCAAATATCATGTGATTTCGTCATTGTTTCCAGCGGTTAAATTGCTGAAGCAGTACTTTTTTTTTTTCTTTTTTCGAATTACAAGTTGTGTTTCTCATTTCATATGTCACAATGTGGTTATTTATTGCTGCAACACAATTTTTCAGTATGAAAGTAAATCTGGATTAAATATCTGGAGTTCCTTTTGGGACGAAAATAACACTTGTTACTTTCGTCCCGCTGCAGTGACAACAAGTGTTTCTTTTGTCCCACTGCTAATGTGGTGGCTTTCTCTGCATTGCAGCATTTATTAAAACATGTTTGTGTCATATTATACTAGCAGAATATGCCAAAAGTGAGGGTCAGAAAGACAGACAGAGGTCTGATTCAGCCAGATGTTTATGAGAGAGCATTTTTGGACATATCATATCTGTTGCTGATTTCTGTATGTCACCATTTATTCACTCAATCTGTTTACATTTACCTAAGTCACATTTAGTTTTTAGCCATACCTTCCCTTGTGAAAAAAAGTGCACTTTAGTATACTTTTATAAAGTGTACTTATTGCACAAATAATATACTTTAAAAGAACACACTTAAGTGTGAATTAAATGTAACGTTTTCATCACTTAAGTGCATTCTATTTGTAATTAATTTCAAATGTATCACAGATTAAGTTCATATTAAATGCAATAAGTTGAACTTTTGAATGATTTTTTTGAACCACTTAAGTGATAACTTTATGATAACCTTCGTAATTGCTTCTAGCATCTTTAAAACATAGTTGAAGTGCACTGCTCAATGTACTGACAAGTAATTAATGTGAACTAAAATATATATATATAAAATATCAATACACTTAAGTGTGAATTAAATGTAATGTTTTCAGCCGCTTAAGTGCATTCTATTTGTAATTGTAATACATTTGTAATTGCATTATTTACATACATTTTTATTTAATTTAATACATGTGTTATTACATTATTTCTAATTACATATAATAGTGGTTACAATTTAGTATATTTCAAAACTTAATTACCAAGTTACAATCAAGTACTTACCAAGTTACTTATAAGCTCTGAAACCTTTACTAAAACAAACATTAAACAGGACCAAAAGGTTTCTTCTAAAATCTTACTTAAGCATTACAGTGAATGTAATTGTGAAAAGAAAGAAAGAAAAAAAAACTTGACGAATTCCAAAGGTACAAAAACAAGAAAACCAAAATTGTCTGTTGCTAACTTTTTTTAAATTGTAGGAAAAAGTGCGGTTTATGTCAATGTCCCAGAAGCTCTCCATCAGCAGAAAACCTCAAATGTCCATGAAGCTGCGCACCATCCCTACACAGTATGCGTAAATGGACATGTTCCAAAGAGGCAGGAAAGTAAAAAAAAATAAAAAATAACTTGTATAAACTTGTATATTATATTCATTCATTACACACAGACTGATATATTTCAAATGTTTATTTCTTTTAATTTTGATGATTATAACTGACAACTAAGGAAAATCCCAAATTCAGTATCTCAGAAAATTAGAATATTACTTAAGACCAATACAAAGAAAGGATTTTTAGAAATCTTGGCCAACTGAAAGGAACATGAAAAGTATGAGCATGTACAGCACTCAATACTTAGTTGGGGCTCCTTTTGCCTGAATTACTGCAGCAATGCGGCGTGGCATGGAGTCGATCAGTCTGTGGCACTGCTCAGGTGTTATAAGAGCCCAGGTTGCTCTGATAGTGGCCTTCAGCTCTTCTGCATTGTTGGGTCTGGCATATCGCATCTTCCTCTTCACAATACCCCATAGATTTTCTATGGGGTTAAGGTCAGGCGAGTTTGCTGGCCAATTAAGAACAGGGATACCATGGTCCTTAAACCAGGTACTGGTAGCTTTGGCACTGTGTGCAGGTGCCAAGTCCTGTTGAAAAATAAAATCTGCTTCTCCATAAAGTTGGTCAGCAGCAGGAAGCATGAAGTGCTCTAAAACTTCCTGGTATACGGATGCGTTGACCTTGGACCTCAGAAAACACAGTGGACCAACACCAGCAGATGACATGGCACCCCAAACCATCACTGACTGTGGAAACTTTACACTGGACATCAAGCAATGTGGATTGTGTGCCTCTCCTCTCTTCCTCCAGACTCTGGGACCCTGATTTCCAAAGGAAATGCAAAATTTACTTTCATCGGAGAACATAACTTTGAACCACTCAGCAGCAGTCCAGTCCTATTTGTCTTTAGCCCAGGCGAGACGCTTCTGACGCTGTCTGTTGTTCAAGAGTGGCTTGACACAAGTAATGCGACAGCTGAAACCCATGTCTTACATACGTCTGTGCGTAGTGGTTCTTGAAGCTCTGACTCCAGCTGCAGTCCACTCTTTGTGAATCTCCCCCACATTTTTGAATGAGTTTTGTTTCACAATCCTCTCCAGGGTGCGGTTATCCCTATTGCTTGTACACTTTTTTCTACCACATCTTTTCCTTCCGTTTGCCTCTCTATTAATGTGCTTGGACACAGAGCTCTGTGAACAGCCAGCCTCTTTTGCAATGAACTTTTGTGTCTTGCCCTCCTTGTGCAAGGTGTCACTGGTCATCTTTTGGACAACTGTCAAGTAAGCAGTCTTCCCCATGATTGTGTAGCCTACAGAACTAGACTGAGAGACCATTTAAAGGCCTTTGCAGGTGTTTTGAGTTAATTAGCTGATTAAAGTGTGGCACCAGGTGTCTTCAATATTGAACCTTTTCACAATATTCTAATTTTCTGAGATACTGGATTTGGGACTTTCCTTACTTGTCAGTTATAATCATCAAAATTAAAAGAAATAAACATTTGAAATATATCAGTCTGTGTGTAATAACTGAATATAATATACAAGTTTCACTTTTTGAATGGAATTAGTGAAATAAATAAACTTTTTGATGATATTCTAATTATATGACCAGCACCTGTATATAGTTGCACTCCAAAGTTTATATACACCTTTGCAGGTCAAAAATGAACAAAGACATTTGCTGTCCTTTTCCACCACCCTCCTAGACCCATTTGGTTTTCCTAAAGGCAAAGAGTTGCTGATAGTGTTCAAAGCCTGCGGCCAAGATGTGTGCTGTGTACTGATCCTCTCCTCCGCTTTAATACCAGTTACAGCGTAAAATAAATATGAATGAACATCTGAAGGTATGTTACAAGATACAGTACAACTGATCCATAACATGTCACATTTAATCGCTCAATCGGTGTTTCAACCGCGGAAAGACGTCAATAAAATAGCTTGTAAACAATGTCACGTAATGTCACATTTACTTTAGAAAAATCATATTCAGCATAAACTTGTTAGTCAGCTATAGAAAAGAACATTCTGATAAATATATGCACCACGTTACATATTCATTATAATTTTTTTTTAAATGTTTATTTTATTTATAATTCATTTAGGTATTTAATGCATGTTTGAATAAATAACTAAGCTCCCTTAGAGCTTAGACACTGCCACTAGCTGATGCCACGTGTCTTTCTGAAGTCGCAGGCCCTGCTTGGGCCTCCTTTAGAGCATGATGCCGTGAGTTTGTACTCCTCTTGCTTAGAGAGTAAAAGGCCCCCCTATTGAGGATCAGCCCCTAGGCTGGTAATGTACTCCCCTTGTTAGGTGCAAATAATCAAGTGCTGAGTAGATCCTAGGATTGAGCAGAGTGTCACTCCCCTTGGTGGTAAGGGTAAAAAGCGCTTAGCTAAGTCCTGCTCTCCAGGATGCCTCTATGCTCTGGTCTGAGTTGGTTACTGCCTCTTTTGCAGTCACTCTTACTGGATATCTTCTCTGAAGAAATGTGATTGGAGACTGTTGTGATCAGACAGGTTGTTGGCCAAGACTAGGTTTCTATAAAGTAGACCAGGTCAGGCCTCCCTGGTGGCAATTGGGGTCGAGTACGTTCCCCTGACTAGTGACTGGCTAGGGTTCCTTCGGGCCCCCTGGCCACATTCCTTTAAAGGTACCCTCTTTTCTTTTGGCATGCACTCCCCTCATGCATGGCGGCGTGGGTATATCATTCCCCAATGCGTTTCCAAATGCAAAGTTTAGTGCCCTTTCGAAAGGGAACGTCTCAGGTTACGTATGTAACCATGGTTCTCTGAGAACAGGGAACGAGACGCTGCATTTCCTAGCCATGCATCGGGGCTGCCTGCTGAACAGTCCCTTCAGACGAAAAGATACTGACTGGTTCTCTAGGCACTCCTTATATACTTCCGGGTCGCGCTATGATGACATCATAGGCTGTCGCCAGCCAATAGGATTGTTGTGAGTTGATATTGTTTTCAGACAGCGGTTCACGCAGAGGCGTTCCCCAATGCGTTTCCGAATGCAGACTCGTTCCCTGTTCTCAGGGAACCATGGTTACATATGTAACCTGATAATGTTTTTTCTCCCTAGGACATAGCTTACATTTTACCATAATGTTCTTGCCTGCCTGTGTCAAAAAGTGAAGTAACTGGAATATTTCAATTCTGCAAAACAGCCACTCGCTTCAGCCAACATCTTCAGACAGCGACTACGCACTCAACTGGTAAACTCACGCGCAACTGCACTACAGCTAACGATTTTAAAAGAGGCAGTGTTCACTTTCACCTTTAGACGACAAATTTAGATTTTAAATTCAATATTTATTTATAAATCTACTAATCTACAGTATATAATGCAAGTACATTATAAGTAACTGTAATTAAATTACCTTAAAATGAACAGTAATCCCTTACTTTACTTTTTCAGTGGATAAGTAATTTAATTGCAGTAACGTGTTACTTAGTAACAAAGGGACAACAGACGTACCCGCATGGGGGCAGTGAGGAGCGCTAGGGCTCAGAGTATCAGTAGATACTCTGTCAGTATCAGTATCAGAATCAGTATCTGAATGTAATAAATCATCTCTGAAGTTGTCCAAGCAGCTGATCAATACATTTTGACTCAAGCCATGTTTAATTTGTAATCTACATCACTCACTGCCCAGTACGATTAGTTGAGGTGTTGGGGTGGGGTTTAGGATAGGAACCAATCAGGTTGCAGCTTCATTTGGGGGTGGGGGATTGTAGTGAAACTGACCTCAGAGGACATATTAATATTACCCTGATATTGTTGCAGTGTTGTTGCTCAGCCAATTATTTTGTACATTGCGTTTTTTTTTTACACTATTTTTTTGTGGAAGCTTTAAGATAATAAAGACTTTATAGCTGCTAAACTGTGAAATGACAACAGTATCTCTGGACCATCACAGCTGTAATAAACGTACTGAACCTTCTATAAAATCCTCATCACAAGTACCTCACAAGCATCAATTTACTTCATGATAAATATGGATAATTATGCTATTAATTGTGTCCTTTATCATTTTATTTGTAGTTGTTGTTTTTATGTATTTAGTTAAACACAGTAATGCTGAATGTGTCTCTCTATAGTTTTTCTCTCAGTGATTGGGATTGTTGGCATTTCATTCGCTGTTCTCCTTCCTGCTCTTACTCTCTGGGTGATTCTTAAAAAAAGAGCAGGTGAGTTTTAAGAGTTTCTCATATTTTGTAACAACAGACAAAAAGTCAGAAACTGTCACGATCACCAGTGAGAGTGCCCATCATTGCCACCAGAGGGCACTCCACCCTAGACTAAACACATAATTTGGACTCCATTTCCCATCTACCCTCATACCTTGGACTGATCACTCTGCACCTGCTACCCATTATACAATCACTCACTCACACACACATAAAAGACACTTGCAACCACACCTCTATGTGAGGTCATGTTTAGCCTGTCTGACATTTCTGAGTGTTTTCTCTGGTTTTCCGTATTCTTGTGTTTGACCCTGGACTGTTACTAATTTCTGATTCTCTGCTGCCTGCCTTGACCCTTGCCTGTTCCTGGATTGTGTATGTATGCTGCCTGCCCTGATCTCTGCCTGCCTTGGGACTCTGAAGGTTTGTTGCCTACCCAGATCACTGCCTGTCACTGTTTCTGCCACTGGCTCATCCTTGCTGTTATTTTGTCTGTGAACTTGACTTCAATAAAAGCTGCAAATGGATCTTCACTCCGTTGACTCAATCCTTACAGAAGACTTCGCCACACAAGGATCCAGCAGCTTCTCCAAAGAACATAGGCCAGGTATGAACACAGCGATTCTGCTGCTAGCGCTCAAGCAGGGCACACGATCACTTGAGGGTTACATTGAGGAATATTTGGCTTTGGCTAATGGCTCAGAATTACCGGACTGTATATTAATAGACTTTTTCTGTGACTGCCTTAATCAGCCTTTAACATCAAGAGTGATTCATGAGGGTCCTTGTACATCATTGGGTAGCTTTTTGGATTGATTTGTGGACCGTTGGTTCAGCGTTCACTGTGGGTGTCACGGAGGAACGCGATCCTGCACTCACTCGTATGATAGCAGCCGTGCTAGAACATGCTCACAAAGTGGTGGCCACAACAACGCCGAGTCACCGTTGATCTCTGTGAGCCTCGTCACGTCCCCGCTGATCGTCCAGAGCCTCGTCACGTCCCCACAGATCTTCCAGAGCCTTGTCACGTCCCCGCGGATCTTCCAGAGTCTCGCCGCATTATGTCTGACACCCCAGAGTCACGTTTTGTTGCGGTTGTTGTACCACAACCCTCCTCTGTTCTGTCAGGGGAACCCGTCATCAAGCGTCAGAGTTTGGCATCCAGCGTGGAGGATCCACTGCTGGTGTCAGTATGTACAGCTGTTTTCCCCAAACCAATTATTTTTAGCCCTCCTGAACTGATTCCCGTCTGCAACACTCCCCATAATGGGGGTCACCATATGGTGTATCTGGGCCGCGTACATCACTGCTGAATCTCCAGAGGTGGCGGCTTATGCTGCAGAACTTCTGGAGGTAGTTACTCCCGCTGCAATTTCCCTAGAGGTGGCAACATAACCTCACGAAGTGGCGGTGCTTATTTCAGCTACTTGCACGGTGGTGGTGTCCAGCGACACATTCTCATCCTGTCCTGAATCAGCCACGGAGGCCATTTGCAAACTCTTGTCCTGTCTCGACCCAGCCACAGAGGCTGTCTGGGAACTTTTGTCTTGCCCAGAACCAGCCACAGAGGCCATTTATGATTCCTCCCTGTTTTCTGATGGTACCACTGTAGAACTTCCAGAGGTGGTGGCATCCGCTGCAGACCCTCTAGAGGTGTCGGTGGTACCCAGCTATGAACTTTCGCCTTGTTCTATCACAACTAAGGAGGCCGTCTATGAACTTTTGCCCTGTCACGGCTAAGGTGGCTGCGTACACATCGGATCCAGTCTATGAATCCGCTCCAGTCCATGAATCTGCTCCAGGGCCCGCTCTGGTCCATGACTCCACTTCTAAGTCCACCTCTGTCCATGAATCTACTCCCGAGTTTGCCCCACTCCCAGAGCTCAGCCTTGTAAGCTATGAACTTCCTGTCTGCCCTGAAACGACCACAGAGGTCGTCCCTGAGTTTCTTGTCTGCCTCGACAATACCGTAAAGGTCATACCAGAACTGCCTGTTTGGCTTGACACGACCGCTGAGGTCGTTCCTGAACTGTCGCAACATGACCAGAGAGAACGTTCCTGAGCTGCCCGTCCATCGTCTTGTGGCCAACTCTAACCTCTCTGAGCCCTGTTTCCACTGTGGGGGTCTTCAAGCCCGTCTGCACTGCTGTGGTGGTCCTCTTCTCCGCCCGGGCCGCCTGCCCAGCCTTCCTCAGTCTCCGGGCCGCCTGCCCAGCCTTCCTCAGTCTCCGGGCCTTTGTCCACTTCATGGACCTGGCCCTCCATCTCGCCCACTGTTCTGCCTCCACTCCACCTAGACTTTCTGGGTTTTGAGTTTAGGAGCGTCTGGAAGCCGCTCCTTAGGAGGGGGGCTATGTCACGATTGCCAGTGACAGTGCCTGTCATTGCCACCAGAGGGCACTCCACCCTAGACTAAACGCATCATTTGGACATCATTTCCCATCTATCCTCATACCTTTGACTGATCACCCTACACCTGCTACCCATTATACAATCACTCACTCACACATAAGACACTTGCACCCACACCTCTATGCAAAGTCTTGTTTAGCCTGTCTGACATTTCTGAGCGCTTCTGTATTCTTGTGTTTGACCTTGGACTGTTACTCATTTCTGATACTCTGCTGCCTGCCTTGACCCTTGCCTGTAACTGGATTGTGTATGTTTGCTGCCTGCCCTGATCTCTGCCTGCCTTGGGACTCTGAGAGTTTGTTGCATACCCAGATTACTGCCTGTCACTGTTTCTGCCACTGGCTCATCCTTGCGGTTATTTTGTCTGTGAACTTGACTTCAATAAAAGCTGCAAATGGATCTTTACTCCGTTGACTCAATCCTTACAGAAACACCTGAATAAATAAATGTGTAATTTAGACATATTTCCTCTAAGTGAAGAGAAATCAATGAGTTAATAAAAAAAAGTTTCTATTTTACAGCACTAGAATTCTTTTAGAATCTTTTAAAAACTGACTGTCATCTGCATTAGAGACTGTTTGTCTGCTTGATTAAAAATATTCCTGTGACATTGTGTTTCAGATAACAGAAGAGGGACTGACTCTGGGGTGAGTATTGCAGGTTGATCCATGAGTTATTAGTGTTTATAAGCGCTTCTCCACAGAGGACTGACCATGGAAATATGACACTTATAATAATCTTAGATAATGACAAGTTGGTGTACTGTTTCTGGTCTAAAGTCACAGATAAGTACAAATATAATGGAACCAATGACGCAATCAACATTTCCATTCATCCTACTGCCAGTGAACAATATGATTCATCTTCAATAATCTGTGTATATTTGACAGTTACTGTGGTACCTTTTACACATACTTTACATTTGCAGGCCCTGTGTAAAATAGTAGTGACGGAATGGCCTTTAATAGCTTGGTTTGTCATATTTCTATTGATATTTAGGAGCAGACAGATGATCATGTGACTTATACTGAGGTCACTGCATACAGTAAAAACAAAGGCAAAAAGAACAAGGTGAGCAAACACTTCCTTGATGTTGTCCAGCTTCTCTCCGCATGACCTACAGTATATTGCTTTTATTCTTATATGCAGTTCTTCAAAAGTTCTGTCTTGAATTGAGCTCAAACAACATGCTGTAATAATTGTGGGTTTAAACAATAACTGTGATTGTTCACTCAGGTTCTCTGTGATAATGTGACGTATTCCTCCATCAGAGGAGCAAAAGTTGGAGCTCTGGAAAACTGCAGTGAACTTTATGCCTCTGTGAACTAGAACCATCACATCAGTTGAATAATTATACAAAAAAAAACACATAATATAATAAAACAATAATAAAATAGTCTATGTCAAACATGTGTCTTTATGGTGAAATATATTTTCCATCATTACACCTATTTTCTTGTGCAGATTCTGTAGACGTGACACAGAAACCTCTGATTGAACGGCCATAAATCAATGGAAGAAAGCATGTCTGAGAACCATTAATATCATTCACTTCCGGTACACTGTCAGGAAAAAAAAGGTACTGTGCTTGTCACTGGGGCAGTGCCTTAAGGTACAAAAGTGAAAAGGTACTAATATATAATTTAAGGTACTAAAATGTACCATTTAAGGGTAAGTAATGTACAAAGATGTACCTTTTTATTTTTGTACCTTAGAGTACTGGCCCAGTGACAGTGCCGTAGGATGGAACTGATTTTTAAATGAAATCAACATCTTAATTCCCTTTGTAGGGTTGAAAATAAAAGATATCTGAAAATGAGAAAAGACATTTGGTATTCCCAAAGGCAAGGAGGTGCTGATAGTGATCAAGGCCTGTTGGCCAAGATGTGTGTACATCGGGGGTCTATCTTCTGATTGGTCAGTTTGAATGTCTCCCATTTGGGTTTCAGTCACATGGTCAAGAAAGGGATAAAAGAAGATCTGGTCTCTTTTTCTTGGGGTATTCTTTGCTCTGGCTCTTCTTTTCCTCTGGGACCCTTTCTTGGAGCACAGTCTAAAAAAAAATGCTAGGTTAAAAACAACCCAAGTTGGGTTGAAAAAGAACAAACATGGGTTGTTTTAACCCAGTAGTTTTACTTAACCCAACTATTGTTTAAAAATTATATGGCTTGCTTAAAATGAACCCAAATTAGGTTGGAAATTAAAAATCAGACATAATTACATAATTACTAGAGGCAACAATAATAATCAAAAGGTGAACATTTATTAATAAGCAAGTTTATTGTTTAATATTAATTAAACTTATTAATAAATGTTCACATATTAATAAATGTTATTTTCCAACATAATTTGGGTTCATTTTAAGTGAGCAATGTAGTATTTTTTAAATAGTTGAGTTAAATAAAACTACTAAGCAGGTTGGGTCAAACATTTAACCCATTCGCTGAGTTTGTCCATTTCCAGTTTTTAACCCAGCATTTTTTAGATTGCACTCTTTCTTTGCCCCCGTCTTTTCTTTTTCTCTTTCTTTCAACACTTTCTCTCTTTGGTTTGGTATTAACATTAATGTGCTACTTATGGCAATATGATATCGTCACACTATAGCAACTCTCTCCCACATATTTTTCTATTATAACTGCGCTTATTTACATCGTTGGTATAAGTAGCAGTAGCAGTGGGTGGTAATGTGGTACATTTTTATACCATCTTGCTGATAACGCTTCTTTAGTCATTCTGCAATCCTGCAGCCTGAACCCCTGTAGGCAAACCACCCTTACACATTATTTTAATATTCAGATGATTCATGAACATTTTTATACCTGATACGTTTTCATACATAACATTTTGTACAATTTGGATGCACAGACAATTTTCAATGTCTGTGCCAGCGGTTCTTTGGGCATGAAACATCCTACTGACAGCATCAAAATGGTACAAAATGTTACGAACACAAAACCACTAAAATATTAAAATAAGCTAAAACAGTCAAGATATTTCTTATTTTAGGCTTAATTCAACCCCTCGCTCTACACATTTAAAAATTCTAGAAACAACACACTCTAAATATTTTATTGGGTAGAAATTGTGAGTAATTGTGTTTATTTTACCATGTGTGTAAATGTGTAGCCTATGTATATTTAAAGTTATGCACTGTCAATGTAAAAATTCTTTTAAACATGCCAGTAAAAGTATGGCTTTCTCAATGTCTAAAACCAGTGGTCTAGTTTTAATTGAGTAAGGTACACTTAGTGTGACATTAACTACATGTTTTCTGTTGTATTTTCAGAGCGGTGAGCTCACTGTTGAGGTTTGGGAACATGTTACTGCTGAGTGTGAGACCCCAGTTAGTTTGACCGCACAGGTTATTATTAGAAACACACTTAAAGAAAGAAAAGAAACAGATCTTAACCCACGCAGAACTGGTCATCTCTGAACCCAGTTTGGACTGATGGGTGTGAATTGTCTCACATTCAGGGGCGTTTCACGACACTGTTTTTAACTGGGAAAAAAAAGAAAAAAAAAAGGTGTTTGTCTCACAATGCTTGTTTCAAAGAGCAAGTTTTTGAAAATCTAAACTACAAAAACAAAATTTGTAAAAATGGTGACATCATGTGCATGTGTATTACATGTTAAGACATCAGCAACTACTGGCCTCGCAGCAGAATACAGCGTTTTTAGTTGATTTCGTGGATCCGTGTGGACAGGGACTGTTTTGACAGTGTTGTTTTCTGTACTCGAAACTTTCCAAGAATGCAAAGGAAAAACGTACCCTCAGATGCCAGTTCCTCTTAGGGCTGGACGATTATGACCTTAAATCAAAATCTTGATTAATTAAACGTTTTACCTCGATTAAGATTAATGAACAACTATTTTTATTTATTTATTTTTTTGCCCTCAGTTTACTTACAAGGTTTGTACTGTAAATATATTTTTTCTAGGGTGCGTTCACAGTTTTGTTTGGTTCGATTGCTCTGTTAGTGTGCGCACCAAACAAGCAGACCAAGACCGCTGAAAAGATGGGTCTCGGTCCGCTTACAAACGAACTCTGGTGCGGTTCGAATGATATATGAATGCAACATGGACCAAAGACATGTAAACGAACCAAAAACAGGAAGATGAGACCCTAAAAAGGACAGAATCCTCACGCATATCATTTTTTTCTCGTCATAGACTCGAGTTTGCACACCTTTACACATTTTATAAGCTCTTCACGAGTTCCCAGCTGGCCAAAATACCATCACATGCAGGCTACGCAGCATTGTTTTGGATGGTCGGTAAGTTCCATCTCAAAATAGGCAATACGTCATAAAATCCGACCAATCAGGTTGTAAATGTATCCCTATGCCTTTAGGTTCGGTATCTTTTGGTTCAGTGATAAAATTGCCAATCTGAACACTAATCAGACCAGGACTAAATGTTGTTTTTTCTTTTTTGAACTAAAAATGAACTAAATGAACTACAAGTGTGAACGCACCCTTAATGAAAGAATGCTCACTTTTAGCAGTTATTTTATCTGTTTCATAAGATTTCTGCTTGTTGTAAATAGGGATGTGCGCAATGACTAATTTCATAACCGTTTAAATGTAAATTTTGCAACCGACTAGTTGACTAGTCTTATTTGCTGAAAAGTAATTTTTTTTAAAAATCATTAAATTGTTTTTGTACTATGTACTCCAATGGGTCAAACGTATTATATAGCTCAGATAATCATGTGTTATATGTCATTTAAAAGGTCTCAGAATACAACAAGCATAATTGTTTTGGGCTTTGAGCGAGTTTTTATACGTGAAACCCCGCAAGTCCCACAAGTAAATAATAAACCGATGCAGCATTTATGTCACGTTTTGTAACTTCATGAAACATGCTCCAACTGTGGAAAACTGGGACCTCATTATTTACAGCAGATTCTCACGATTAACATCAGCATAGTCCAACATGCTGCAACATCAGCATAATCCAACGTGTCGGTCACGAGTTACTCCACGTGAAATAACGATTTCAAGCGACTGTATCTTTTGATTTCTTTATGCGATCACCACAAAATTTGCTCCAGATACAGCTCACATATAGAACATCACCAAAAGTTATTGCATGTCAAATATGAAATAGATGTAAAATTTCACTTGAGCAAACTTTTATTTTTTGGCTTTATCAGCAGTTTCTCAGCATGAGAATGTCTAAATTTAATTTTTTTTTTAAATTTAAAAATTTAAAAGGTTTCCTTTCAAACGATACCAACCTTTTGACTCTCCTTGCTATAGTTTTGGAGTTACGAGTCTTTACTTTTTTGTGTGTCACTCAGGGAAAAAAAACTCTGAAAATACCCTCAGGGCTTAATGTCACGGTCACCATCTATCTCACCTTCCCCGTACTCCATTTCCCATCATCCCTCCTGTTGCTCACCTGCTCACGCTCAGCAATCACCTGCACCTGATCTCCATCATCTCATCAGCACAGCAGCATTCACACCCTAGCATTTTGTCTGGTCTCGTTTTTATATGGACTAACTTACCCGTCAGCACTTACCTTGTTCAGTGTATGCTATTGTCTCCAGCATCTCCCTGATCCTCCGTGTCTCCATTCCCCGGACTTTTTCCACACTCCTCCATCTCCACCTCAGTGTGTGCTCGGCTGCTCACATCTATCTCTTCCAACCACCTGCAAAGTCAAAGAACTGTCAGTATTCTCTCTCATTATTGCATTCCTGCTTTGACTGTCATACTCACCTACCTGCTTGCCATACCTGCCATGATCAATAAACTCTCATTTATTTCTACATCATTGTGAGTCTGTTTTCTGTAACAAAGACCAGACCAACTAAAAAAGATGATGAGCAGCAATGAAAGTGAAGTGTGGGAATTCGCTGGACAGATTGCATTCTCTTCCAGACCAGCATCTTGGAAGACGAGACCATAAAGGCGTTGTGCAAGTATGGGCCAACTATGTCGATCCCCGGGAACTCCCTGATCTTGCTGGGTTAGGCTGGAGAAAGGCCATCTCCATATGTTGGGAGAGCTTCATTCCCTCATATGCTTTCCAGCCAGCCCAAGAGCATCGACCTAAGATGGCTACCATTCCAGAGTCCTGTCCCAAGATGGCTGCTACTCCAGAGCCTCGTCACAAAATGGCCACCACTCCTGAGCCTCATCCCAAGATGGCCATCACTCCTGAGCCTCTCTAATGATGAGGAGTTTGATTGACAAGCAATCTAACCAATCATAACACCGAATCCACCATTTTGTCCGACAAAGCAGTCAGGAGTTAGAAGATTAACCTCGGTAGACTTGAACTTGAAAAATGGTGTGTACTGACGTCTTCCCGCGATTTAAACAACACTCCTTATGTTTATTTGATGCTATAAATTAACTAGTAGGAAGAGATGGTCAGTTCACAAGCCTAGGCGCTACAGCAATGGGTCACGACACATTAAAGAGCCACAAAACGGTTTTTATTGTTCGAATTTCTTAAAAAAAATTACAGTTTGAAAGCTGGGACTTTTTGTTTAATATCATAAGTAACCTGCTCTGTCTTGTCTGTCGACGTGTTGTCAGTGTCCTCTTTGCTCCGCGATGTATTTTACACTGTGTGTGGCATGACCGCACCATGGCTTGTCGGACAAAGCAACAGTAACTAAGGGGGGCGGGTCTTTGCGAAGGGCCAATTAGATAAATTATGCAGCTATAATTGTGTTGGTGTGAATGTCAGAGCGTTGTTTGTATGTGTGTAATACAAAAAATTGTGTGTGTGTGTGCTTGTAATATTTGAGAGAGGAAAAACTACTGCAAATCACAAATCCTTTGTGCATACCACTGGAGCTTTGTTGGCATCTAATGGGGAAAATTTGGTACTGCACCCAAAATCTTACTGAAAGCTTTTTTTTTTTTAGATATCAACCTCAAATTTGGAGCACAACTTGTTCAGATTTCTAGCAGTTTTAGAGTTCAACATGTTTCATAATATATATATTTTATATAAAAAATTTTTGTTTTGTTTTCCCTTTTAAACTTTTTAAACACAGACATTTTTGGACCTATGTGTAACTTCTTTTTAAGTGACGCACATCTGCAATTGTACTGTATTACAATAATGACTAATCTCCTAATAATGAAATTAACAAAAAAACAACAAATGCCCAGATGCAGTATGATATTGATAATTTTAAGGAAAAATTTGCTTAAACAGCTTTATATGTCATTTATATTGTAATTTTGGGGTGTGGTGGGGGATCTTTGACATATTTCAAAACACAGACATATCGTCCCCTTGTAATTATAAGGTTCTATCTGATATTTTTGTCAAAATTGAGTTATTCACATATTCATATTCTGTGACAACTTATTTACATTATGTGATGTTTCTTTTTTTAAGCTGTGTACATTTTGGTACTTTTTTTTTTAGAAAACAAAAAGGTTCTATCTAGGGCTCTGAACCGGTTCAAGGAGCGAAAACGAAAACCGGAAACGAACGAAATTTTGACAAAGCGTAACCAGAAACGGAAACGAAATGTAATCGTTCTGAACAGAAACGCTAATTTGAAATGGCCATTAACTGGTTAATAATATTATTTTATTGTTCTGTTTAATATTTTGATTTGGCAGTCAACCAATCACGAATTCAAATAGTACAGCCTATGCAAATGTGAGCTGACACATCCAAAGTGTGTGAAATGCCCGCGCTCAGGCTCTACAGTGAGCGAAACGCCCGCGCTGACGCGCTCAGGCTCAGCTGTCAAGTCTTCATAGGTTAGGTAAGTCACAATGGCAATGCCCTGGCATTAGATTTTCCGATGATATATGTCACCAACCATCAAGCATTAGGCCTACATTTAAGTGAAAATGAATGTCAAGTAGGCTAATAGCTTTTGAAACCAGCGAAATCATGCACCTGCAGCGCTTCTGTCAACCGAGAAAACAGAATAAAACTATAGGCCTACATAACACATATAAAATAAAAGGGAATATTTAGGCCTATAGGTTACGCGAAACATTTCACTTAAATAATTATTCCAGTGAAGAAAAAAAATTCCAGTGGTCGCGCCAGCGCCTCACGTGCGCGCACAAATTCTTGCATTGCTTACTTGAAATCGCAGCTTGTTAAATAGTTAAAATAAAATACAATCAACCAAACATAAATCTGCTCAATTCAATTCTGTAATACAATCTGCCGTTTATCACCCGTGACCACCGCCTGACTGTGCTGTTATGTGAAGGACGATGTCGATAATGCGAGTTATCGCATTATGCGAAAATACAAAGCTTACATAATAAATAATAGTTTAACATTCGTCTCGAAAATGGAAACAGTGACGAATGAGAAAGGTAGGCTTCAGATTCACTTTACATTAACTGGTTTAGCACCTTATTTAGTTTTATTTCTAATAAATAAACCTGTTTCTTGCCTTGAATATAGCAATAGAAGCTGGAATGGCCTTTTTTTTTTCTCGTTTTGGTTTAACGTATATAGGCTGTTAACTTTAGATGTTTTGTGGTAAAATAAAATAGGGCAGTTTTGTTCATAATTTATGTTTACAAACATTATAAACATAAAAGGCTATTTCATTTTATTTACCGATAAATTACATTATTTCTCAATTTAATAATAAAATGCGACGTATACGCGACATATCTTTTTTTTCTCTCAGGAATAGCGTCTGTATTTTTAACCATGCAGCAAACATTTTAAAATATCTTTAAAAAATACTTTTTAAACCGCTGATAGTTTTTTTCTTTCGTTTAATAGGTTTACATTTGGACAGCATCTTATTAAAGATAACTGTAGCCCTATTGGCTAAGACGGCAAATATTCTCTTTGTTTTTTAATAAATAAAATGCTGTAGGCTACATTATTATTATTATTATTAAGTAGGCTACATGCAAACACATTATTAAAACGTTATTAACCGTTATTGTTTCGGAACGTTAATAATACAGAAGTAACGCTGGAACAGAAACGTTAAAATACAGATTCTGCTCGGAGTGAAACGATTTAATTTTTTTACAACTCTAACTTGGTTCTATAAGGTTCTATTTGCATGAGCCAATCAGCACTTAGAAAGCACACACGAGGACCAATCAGGATTAGCGTTCTTTGCATTGTCACCGCGATAGCGGAAGAGAGCACATGAAAACGCTAAATCGGTGAAGAGAAGACTAAATAATTTCATGCAACGCGATGTTTATTAGAAACCTCATGATCTAATATTTTATTTATGATCTTGTCAGTGACAGCAGCCCAAATTCCAGGGAATTACAGTCTTTTTCTGTGTTTTGTTGTATCTGTTATTTTCAGTTAGACACCACGCTAACGTTAGCCAGCAGCGCTATTAAGAGGATAGGTTCGGTTTTTGTAGGCTATTTGCTTTACTCCAGTCATGTCATTGTCATACGAGGGAAAGTTATGTATATATTAGGTTATGTTTTAAACTTGATCCATCCTGTGTACTTGAACTGAGCTGTATATAGCTATAAAGCTCTGCCCTATGGCATACTGGATTAAAGTGTATACTAGATTAAGTTAAATACTTGTAATTATACTCTATATAGTCAGTGAAACATTTTTCAATGTTTATTAAACTTTGTTAAACACCTTTGCTGAAGTATTGTCTGTTTTCTTGCAGTTTTACGCACCATTTACACATGGTAGGGAGCAGAGGGCTGTTTCATAAAAAACGGGGATTAAACTCCAACACCTGACTTGAATGAACCTAACAAATGAGTTGGGGCTAAAGCGGTTTCATAAAAGGCGATTGAAGTTCACGCAGTCTCGCTAATTTGATCCAGGGTTACCTAGTCAAGATAACTGCACGTGTAACCCGTTGTATCACTTTAGCATGGGGTTACCAATAATTGAAAATAGTTCAAAGTTTGCAAACATAGTCAACGAAACTAAAAGGAAATACAATCAGGCCTGTTTGGTATGACCAATAAAAGAAAGGTTTCCCCAAACACTGTTCAGAAAGTATTTTCCTTGTGTTATTATTTGTCTTTTTGATAAAGTCAGGTCCTTCCAGGAAGATAAAATTTGAAGAAGGAAAAAAATAGAAAAAAACAAAAAACAAACTAGAAGTAGAAGTAGTCACGTGACAGAAGAAAGATTTACTACCCGGGTAGTTTTAAACTCAGTTTCACTCAAGGTATCCGAAGTGTATGGTGTGTTGTGTTCTCTTATCTGTATCCAGGGATTGATGACAGAATAAGGATGCTGAAGGTGCTGCAAAGAAAGATGCGTTGCGACATCAACTAGGCACCGTTGGCTCGCCGTTCACTCGTCCACCATCGAAGAAGTACACATCAACCGGAAACAAGAAAAAACAAAACACAACCTCGAAATAAAAGTACAAAAAGATGTTTCTTCCCCCGGATTCGACTGGAAAAGAACTTAAAACTGTTTCTTCACACTCTATATTACTCTTCTTTAAAATATTTGCACTCTGAATCAACAATCTTCTATCTCCGCTCTCTCTCTCATTCGTAAAAATGGCTCCTTTCTCAATTATTTCGCTCATCACGGAGGATCACTACAATCACTACACTTTTACTACATTAAGAGTCTGTTAACCACTCTAATTTCAAGGGGTTACACCTATAGATATACATAATAAAGGCTAGATGTCTCGTCCGCGCTGCTTCATGAAGCTTCGGAGCGTTATGAATCAGCGTGTCGAATCATGATTCGGATCGCGTGTCAAACCGCCAAACAGCTGAAATCACGTGACTTTGGCGCTCCGAACCGCTGATTTGACACGCCGATTATTTTCGACATGTCTATTATAATTTCATTATTATAAAAAGTTCCTTAAGTGTAATTTAAGTTTGTAAACAAATCAGTTCATTTTAACCTTCGATATTAATGTAGTACCAACTGATTCCCATGTATATTTTACAGCATTAGTTGATTCGTTTTTCTTGAGAAAATGTGCCATGTACTGTACCTGATATACAGTATATCCAAAATAGCGAATCGAATTGCAAGTTGGTGAATTGAAATTCATAACTATGATGACAGACTGGCAGGAAATGGTGCAAAACAAATGGGGTGATATTGTGACATAATGATAAGCCTCATCTTTCCATTATTGTTACAAAAAGGGGGTTAAAAACAACCCAAGTTGGGTTGAAAATGGACAAAGTTGGGTTAAATGACTTTGAGTAAGATGCAAGTGCAACTTTTATTAAGGGAAATCCAAAATCGTAGTCACAACCAGGCAAGAGTCAAAAAACCATAAATCAGCCCATGAAACAAGAAAACAAAAACCAAACAGAAAAACAAGACGATCCAGAGTGCTCAGAAATGCTTGTGACAAAAGCTAAAACGCGATAACACAGACAGAAACAAACTGGGTATACATAGACGGACAATAACAACATAAGTGATGGGTTATGGGAAATGGAGTTCGAAATGATGAGACAATGTCCGGGGTGGAGTGCCCTCTGGTGGCTAACCAGGACACTCCAACTGGTGATCATGCTGGATAGTTTTATTTAACCCAACTATTGTTTAAAAATGACTATATGGATGGCTTAAAATGAACCCAGAATAGGTTGAAAATCAGACACATAATTACTAGAGACAACAATAATAATCAAAAGGTGAACATTTATTTATAAACAATTTAATAAATGTTTATTGTTTAATTATTATATTTAACATTAATAAATGGGTTTGGGTTCATTTTAAGCAAGCAATACAGCAATTTTTACATAATAGTTGGGTTAAATAAAACTATCCAGCATGATCACCAGTTGGAGTGTCCTGGTTAGCCACCAGAGGGCACTCCAACCCAGACATTGTCTCATCATTTCGGACTCCATTTCCCATAACCCATCACTTATGTTGTCATTGTCTTACTATTTAATAATTTAATTAATAAATGTTAATTTTCAATATATTTTGGGTTCATTTTAAGCAAGCAATACAGCAATTTTTACACAATAGTTGGGTTAAATAAAACTACCCGGCATGTTGGGCAAACATTTAACCCAACTTGGGTTGTTTTTAACCCAGCATTTTGTAATAATAGTTGCAACTTGCACTCTTAAATGTGCATTGAAACTTGCCAGCTGATAAAACTTATGATCCAGGTACCATATTCATATAACATCTAAGGCTAAATGTAGATCATAACTGGTTGAGTTTGATGGTGATTGACACTAAACAGTAGAAAATCAGTCCAGAGTCTCTTCAGCTGTAATTGTCACTGGCTGTTAAAGTCTTTTGTTGATTATAATAAATTGACATGTTGATAAAACACACATAAGCAGTCTTTCAGAATGCTCTCAATTACATGTAGCCTAGATCAGATACATACTATATGCATTAGTGAGTGTGGTGGTGCTTATGGGGTGTCACTCTGGGACAGGTGAGTATGAGGCTGGGAGGGAAAAATCATAGTATACTCACAACAAAAAACTAGACTACACCACTGGTACGATGCATCGTTGAAGAAATCAACTAGCTAGTCATGACTGTTGATGATGTCACGCAGGTGGTTGAGTAATAACCTCTTTTAATGAATCCGTTTGATATTGATTTAATACTAGATTTTTTGCTATAAATTACAGACATGGCATCTGAGGACTTATTCTCATTTTCTCAGTTAATTTGCTTTATTTCCAGATTCAATCAAAGGCTCATTCTTAAAGGGGGGTAACACAGTTTCTGCCAATCTCATGTTAATCTTGAGTACATCTAGAGTAACAATGCATCCTTCATAACTTCGAAAAGTCTTTAGTTTTATCATATTTATAAAAGATACACTAAACCGAGTCTTTCCGGAAAAAAAAGCAGAGTTCCTGGAGGCGTGCCTGCCATCAGTGCCGTGGGCGGAGCTAAAGAGTTTTTGCATAGAGATCGTCTGCAAAGGGAATAAAAATATTTGTGGTGTTTACATTATATGCACTTGCGCGCCGATTGCCAACAAAACACAGACATCTGATGCAGCTTTACTCACCACCCGCGATCTGCAAATCCAGCGCCGAACTGGGACTTGTTTACAAAGTATTCATCACCGAAATCCCGGGAACAAACAAACATACATGCACAACTCCGTTGCTGCCCCCGGAAAAACAAACTTCATCCACTGTTGCCTTGACGCTGGGTTCTTTGGGAAGCTGAAAAGGGTAATCTTTCCCTCGCAACCAAAAATACACTCCTTCGGAGCTGCAACAGGAGCTGCATCTCATTTCGGAGGCTGCGTCCTTCGGAGAACGCATTTGAAGGCTGAATACTTCATCAAGGATGTCATATTTAAGAAAAGAAACCGTAATAAAATTGACTGATATTCATTGTGAGGTGTAAAATACTGTCATTTCATTCTTACATTGCAATCTAACACTTTTAGATTCACATTTTCTTAAATGAGACTGCCTCGAAGATGTATGCAGCCTTCAAAGGGTATTCAGCTTCTGAATACATCACAGTCTCGGTCTCAGTCTCCTCGAGTGACCAGAGACTCTGACGGTCTTCCACCATTTATTAAATTACGGCTAAGTCAGTAACCAGCATTCTGTTTCACTTTTCCAGACCACCAGAGATGGTCAATACATGGTGGAAGACGAATATAGCCAAGTCACAAGGATATGAAGCTTATCAAGCGTTTTCTGGCAATACAGCAGAACTAAAAGGAGTAGGAGCCACATTAAGTGTATAAAACCTTGTGAAAGTGCAAGGTGATGCCCATGTACAGTAGCTGCTGTACATATCTCTGAGAGATGATGGCAGAGTAGAACTGTTTCAGCAGTTCCTGTGGCAGGTTGAACTTTCTCATTTGGCAGAGAATGATATGTGGGGGCAGAATGATATGCCTCACCGATTGAGTCCGCCACCCAGTGAGTGAGCCTTTGCTTTGACAAAGGTGTACCTTCCGGGCCCAAAGTAGACAAAAAGCTGGTTCGTGGTATGCCATAAGGCAGTCTTTGATAAGTACTGCCTCAACATTGACTGGACATAGGGCTGCCCTGGGGCCATGTCCTCCTGTATAAACGCTGATAGCTGAATAGGTTGGTTTGTGAATTGAGGTGACAATACCTTGGGCTCGGGTCTGTAACCCTGGTTCCCTGAATAGGGAACGAGACGCTGTGTCGAGCGCTTTGGGAACACCTCTGCGTGATTGTGTCGTGAAGCACTTGTGAAATCGAACCAATAGGGTGACAGGGCGTCACAGCGGGTGGCATCATGGACCAGGAAACTATAAAGCACTCCTGAGAACGAAGAACGCCAGCTTCTGATTGGCTGAAGCAAGATGCTCACAGGTGTGCAGGGAGCATGGCTAGGTGACGCAGCGTCTCGTTCTCTATTCAGGGAACCAGGGTTACAGACGTAACCTGAGACGTTCCCTTTCATGGGAACATTGACGCTGCGTTGAGCGCTTTGGGAACCCTATCCCAACTACGCCATAAATCCAAGTGCCTGTCTCTTATCCTTAAGATGAGAGCACCGAGGAACCTGGAGTGGAGCCCAAGTCAAGGTTGTAAAACCTAATAACGGTATGCTGAGAGGACCACCCAGCTGAATCACATATCTCATGGAGGGGGACCCCCGAGATCAAAGCCTTTGAGGCAGCCATACCCCTAATAGAGTGAGCCCGGACAACCAATGGCCACGACCACCCACTTGCTCATCCTCTGCTTAGAAGCAGGGCCCCCTTTCTTAGAAGACCCATAGCAAACAAACAATTGTTCAGTCTTTCGCCACAGGGCAGCTCTGTGGACATAAGTGTCTAGTGCCCTAACTGGGCAAAGCAGATTAAGCTTTTCCTGATCCGGATTAGAAAAGGGGGGAGGACAGAAGGCCTGCAGTACAATCTGCCCTGGGACGTTGGTGGGGACCTTGGGTATATACCCAGGTCTAGGATGAAGGAATGCCTTGACCATACCAGGTGCAAATTCCAAACATGAGGGAGCAACCGAAAGTGCTTGAAGATCTCCAATTCTTTTGAGAGATGAGATTGCCAACAAGAAAATAGTTTTAAGAGTGAGGAATCTCTCAGACACCTCCTCTAAGGGTTCGAAGGGAGCCTCAGCTAGCCCTTCCAACACAATAGCCAGGTCCCAGGCCGGAGTTCTTGTACGCAAGCAGGCCTCAGCTTCTGGGTACCACGGAGAAAGGAGCATGGTAAGCGGAAATAGTCGCTATATAGACCTTCAAGACAGAAGGAGATAAACCATCCGGGAATCTTTCTTGGAGAAAATTGCAGCACAAGACTGATAGAAGAGTGGAACGGGTCCAACTGACGTTGTCTACACCAGGTAGAAAACAACTTCCATTTGTATGCGTATAGCTTTCACGTGGAGGGAGCTCTGGAGTGGAGTATGGTCTCCACAACCTCAGTTGGGAAACCGGATTCTATGAGCCTAGCCCCCTCAAAGGCCAGGCCCACAGTTTCCACAACTCCGCTTGAGGGTTCTGTCTGATTGGAAGCTCCATTGGGGAGCCGTCTAGAAGAGACATTATGTCTGAGAACCACACTCGGGTCAGCCAGAACGGGGCTATCAATATGAGACGGACCCTGTCCCGGTGAACTCTCTCCAGAACTCCTGGGAGCAGAGCAATTGGGAGAAATGCGTACAGACGTAGCCTTGGCCACGTCTGTACCATAGCATCCAGCCCCTCTCTGCCTTCTTCGCAATAATGACAGTCCTCATGATCTGTCTTACCCTTAGAAGGCTTTGGTTGTGTCGCCCGCCCCTGTCCCCAAGCTCTTTGCGGGGGAGCACGGGTGGTGACACTCTGTTTCCGTTGCGCTCTATGTGCTGAGGAGCTTGTTGGCGGCCGAGGCTGCTCATGCTCAGCAGCCTCGGGGGGATGAGAGCGGCGGGGAAGGAATCTCTGGAAGGCCACTGACTGTTTTCTAGTCTCCTGGAACCTCTCGATGACAGATGTAACTGAGTCACCAAAGAGGCCCAGGGGAGACAGCGGCACATCCATCAAAATGCTTTTGTCTCTTTCTTTAATATCAGAGAGATTCAGGCATAAATGCCTCTCTGCGGCCACCAGGGCTGCCATAGAACGGCCGATTGTTTTTGCTGTCTCCTTGGTGGCCCAGAGAGAGAGAGATCAGTGGCCTTCCTGAGCTCCTTAATGGCTTCGAAGCTCACTTCCCCACCCTCATCAATTTCCCCCAGCAGGTCAGCCTGGTAAGCTTGCAAGATCAACATTGTATAAAGGCAAGCTGCAGGCTGACCTGCTGCCGTGTAAGCTTTGCCCACCAGCGCTGATGTAGTCTTTAGCAGTCTGGTGGGCAGCGTCAGACGATGGGCAGGCGATGGGCAGGCGATGCCCCATAGCCATGCTGTTTTAGCTCCATAATGTTTGAATAAATCGATGTTTGGGGGCTGACAACACGATACTGCACAGGTCTATGCCACAACCTCGACACCGTACTGGTGGCTTTAGACGTACAGCTCCCTTAAGAAAAGCCACCACTAGGCTATTTGCTCCATAGGATCCTATTAATCTGACAGAGCAGCCACAAACAGATTTTGTGATTTTAAAGAGTGTGATGGATTGTAGGGTGATAGAAGATCAGTTAAATACACAGGAGCTAAGCCATTTAGGGCCTTATAGATCAGTAGCAGAACTTTATAACTGATACGGAATTTAATAGGTAACCAGTGTAGAGATGATAAAATTGGTGTTATATGATCACATTTTCTTGACCTAGTAAGAACTCTAGCATCTGCATTTTGGACTAATTGTAGCTTGTTTATTGAGGATTCAGGACAACCAGCTAGTAATGCATTACAGTAATCTAGTCTAGACGTCATGAATGCATGAACTAACTTTTCTGCATCAGAAACAGATAACATATTCCACAGCTTAGCGATGTTTCTGAGGTGGAATAAGGCTGTTTCAAAGGACAAGTTGCTGTCTAATATAACCCCCAGGTCTTTAACTGTAGAGGATGAAGTAACAGTACATCCATCTAAATGCAAATTGTAGTCTAAGAGATTCTGTGTACAGGTTTTTGGTCCAATAAGTAATACCTCTGTCTTATCTGAATTTAATAGAAGAAAATTACTGGTCATCCAATATTTAATATTGGATAATAATACAACAAACTGTTTCCTCAATGATCAGAAGCAGTTTGTTGCCATAGGTGGATTTAGATCTGAGGTTAATGTTATTCAATCTGGAATGTCTCAGGGATCAATTTTGGGCCCTCTGCTTTTTAATATTTATGTTTTCCCTCTTGGCCAGCTTTTGAGATCACTTGGTCTAAAATTTCATTTTTATGCAGATGATACTCAGATCTATATTCATTTTAAACCTAATGAAATGGCGCCTGTTGATTTTCTTTCTGAATGTATTTCTAAGATGAAAGAATGGGTGACAGAAAATTTTCTTTGTCTTAACAGTCAAAAGACTGAGATTATGCTCGTTGGTTCACCCCACCAACTACGCAAAGCTGGGTCGGTCAAGTTAACTCTTGATGGTTCAAATGTGGAGTTTCAAACAAAATTGAGGAACCTAGGGGTAATTTTTGATGCCAATTTAACGTTTGAGCCACATATCCAAAATACTGTTAAAACTTCTTTCTTCCATCTTAGAAATATAGAAAATAAAGGTTATTATTGTTATTATTATTATTATTATTATTATATCTTTAACACACTCTACCAGCTTGGATAATTTGGAGATTTCATCTGGTCATGTTGAAATATATAATCGGCATCATCGGCATAACAGTGGAAACCAATTCCATGTTTTCTTATAATATTACCAAGTGGCAGCATATATATTCAAAATAACAGAGGGCCTAACACAGATCCTTGTGGCACTCCATAATTTACTGACGTTATCTTAGATTTTTCCCCGTTTGAATAGACAAAATGGTGACCGTCTGACAGGTATGATCTAAACCACCTTGCCTGTCCCAGAATACCAGTGTAATTTTGTAGTCGATCTAAGAGTATTTTATGATCTATAGCAAGGGTGATGAACTGGAGAGCCTCAGTCCTGCAGAGTTTAGCTCCAAACCTGATAAAAATTCACCTGCCTATAGCTTTCTAGCAACACTTCATACCTTGATTAGCTTGTTCAGGTGTGTTTGATTAGGGTCGGAGCTGAACTCTCCAGGACCGACGTTAGCCACCCCTGATCTATAATGTTGAACGCAGTCATAAGATCAAGTAAAACTAGTATTGAGATACAGCCTTGGCCAAGAGCTTAATAAGCCATTTTTATTAACGATTTTAACGAGTGCAGTTTTTGTGCTATGATTAGGTCTGAATCCTGACTGAAATTTTTCATAGATATAATTTTTTTGCAGGAAGGGGCACAATTGAGCCGACACAACCTTTTCTAGTATTTTAGACATAAATGGGAGATTTGAAATGGGTCTGTAATTTGCTAATTCATTTGGATTTAATTGTTGTTTTCTTAAAGATGCTCGGCCCTGGCTGCTTTTAGAGCCATTTTTATAACGGGAAGTGCTGTCTTTCCACGTGATTCTAAAGACCTCTAAACGAGTTTGTCTCCTTTTGCGCTCTAGATTACTAGTTTCTCTCTTGATAGCTTGAGTAATACTGTTGTGCCAAGGTGCAGTGTTTTTCTCTCTAACCTTTTTTAGTCTGATGGGTGCAACGGTTTCTAATGTACTAGAGAGAATGGTACCCATACTGCTAGTCATATCCTCAAGTTCATTTGTGTGTTTGGGTACACTGAGCAGCTGAGACACATCAGGCAGGTTATTTGTGAATCTATCTATAATTGTCAGGAGAATTGTTCTACCTAGTCGATAACGTGGCGCAATATGGCAAATATCAGCAGTACGCAGTATACACATTACAAGGTAGCAATCAGTGACATCATCAATTTACGGTACAATTTCTATATCTGTAGGACTGGTTCCATGTGATATAATTAAATCTAGTGTATGATTAAGACGATGAGTGGGTCTAGTGACGTAGGAGTTTAGTAAATCTGTAAACGCAGCCCCTGTCTACATGAATGTTAAAATCTCCAACAATCAGCGCTTTATTGACGTTGACCAAAAGGTCTGAGAAGAAATCTGCAAACTCTTTTAGGAAATCAACATAGGGCCCTGGAGGTCGATACACGGTAGCTAAAGCAAGAGACAGTAGGGACCTTTTTCTTTTATCTGAGAGTGTAACATTTAGCACAAGCACTTCAGATGAATTAAACCGTGTTCTGTTTTCTGAGTAACATTGAGAATATCTCTATATACATAGGTGCAACACCACCGCCACGACCAATTAGACGGGCTTGTGCTTATAACAGTAGCCAGGTGGAGTAGACTCATTAAGACCGAAATAATAATTTCCTTCTCCAGCTCCACCTGTATAGATCTGCTACGGGTAATTCATGTATACTATTCTGTACAGTCTTACTTGCTCACAGCAATGTGTCGTGTACGTATTGGCAGTAGCAAGTGCCGTACTTGATCTGCAGCAGCAGCAGCATAGCAGATCTATTCCGCCAAGACAAAACTTACCAACCTATTACCATGCCAAACACTATTATAGAAATATTTTGCTGGTTACATATACATTCCCTCAAGAAAAAGAAAAACTGAATGAATAGGATGTCGATCCCTCAACATCGAGGCCACGACGAGTCGAACCCGTCCTTTCCCAGGCACCGTAAAATACAATTGATCGAAATGTACTTTAACCAGTGTTGGGTCATATGAATACGGGACCATTTAAACTGAAAGTGTTTTGTGTCCACCCACGCTCTTTTTTTGTTTTGATTAGATATGAATGTCTGGAAAAAACAGCTAGACCAGCCCAAACTGGTTAGCTGGTTTGATACACGCGTTGTTCTCCCCATGAGTTTCCTCCGCGTGCTCCGGTCTCCCCGACAATCCAAAGTCATGCAGGACAGGTGAATTGGTGGCATTAAATTGTCCATCATTCCAGGATGTTTCCCTGCCTTCGGCCCCAGACGCATCCCTGTGACCCTGCATAGGACAAGCGGTTTGAAGATTGGATGGATGTAAAAAATGTTTTAAATGTTGTACATTTATTTTGCTAATATGAATCCCTGAAATTATGACATTTCAAAACCATGTCCAAGTCCATGACAGCAAATCTCAGCTCAGAGAAATTCTCCCAAATGAATGAATGATTGAAATGAATGACTGCAGTACAGCGTCACAGTCATACAATAGAATAAGGCAAAATCACCATAGTAGGCTATACATTAATAGTGGATATGCCAGTTAGTATACTGGTGTTTCTTTAAATATGGGCACATTTGGCCTGTGGACTTTAGGAAAATAAACATTTCTTACACTTTAACTAATTTTATTTGTTTTAACAGTATGCTACCATTCTGTCATCTTTGTCATTTTTCTGAAAGTTGCAAACATTTCACCACATCTTAAATCATGAATTGTTTTTGACAGCATCATGTGGTGGAAATGATATTTGTGGAAACATTTGCAAAATAAAATGGATGTGGTGGCCAAACTCAAATTTGCTACCAGCACACAGCAAAAAAGAGCCAAAAAAGAGCCAAAAAAAAAAAAAGAGATACTTTTGTTTGCATTTTATTTGTATAAGTTTTTATTTGTATTGCACATTCTTAATAGTTCAAACATATATTATCTTTTCTCTAAGAATTGTATGTCCAATAAATACACTTTCATACATTTCGCATAATTTTTTGAACCACTTTTTGCAGACTGACTGGAAATGATACAGAATTTTTTTGTGTGTGTGTGTTTTTTGAGGTAAGTGATTTTTACCTTCGTTTTTCTGTTTTCTTCACATCTCATGATTCACTGCTCTGATGCCTCCTTGGTAAACAAGTACACCGACTTTTACATTTACATTATAAGCATTTATCCAAAGCATCTTATATTGCATTCAAGGTATATATTTGATCAGTTCAGGCATTCCCTGGAAATCTCATTACCTTGAAAAGTTGAAATTTTTTCGTTTAAATCAAAATAACACTGGGAAATCAATGTGGCTCTAAATAATAATGTAAAGAATGGTTAAAAATAAAATAATAATAATTGATGAAAAACCACAACACTTTAACATGTTTAGTTTAACATGCAAGTCTTTCCCTGTGCAACAATTTACTACGTCTTCTACTGTCAATGTGCATGTAGCCCTTCCCCTTTTCTAAGAAAAAAATACCTTCTAATAACAATAAGAACAATATTTTTCCTGCATGTTGTATATGATTATATAACTTAACGTTCATCACCTCCACCCCTCATGATCAAGTCTAGACTTGCAGTTTACTTTTTTAAGAGCCCTATAAAAGAACATCTCCTGCTGGTCAGAGAGACAACGGCTGACTTGTTATTAGTGAAGACTCAGGATTTACAGGAATAGTGAGTATATCTTTAAAGGTTTATGTAAATAATCTCTTTTCAGCAAAAGCAGGGAAATTAAATGTAATTATAATTAGATTAGCATGTGACAACAGTAGAAGTAATCATGCATTTTTCAGTAATTAAACTTGGCCTGCACTACCAAAAGTGCTTAAATACACAATCAGTATCATGGTGAAAAATGATTTAGGGGATTCGTATTTCAGTGTGATAAAGTTTTCAATTTTCCATGCAACAAAATCTGTACAATGTTATTTAAATATACTATAAATAATTGTATGTTTGAAACTTACTGCTACAATTTTGATGCAACAGCAAGCAATTTTATTTATCTGATTCTATCGAAGTAGAAACCACACAAGAATTAGTTTATATATCGAATGATTTTCAAAAAAAAAAAAAATGTTTTGTTTATAGTTTTCAAATAATAGAAATGTACATTAATGTCAACTCGATTGTTTTATAGATGAGTGCATCTAAACCCATGGAAAGGTAATTCTGCTCAGATTCCTAGAATGATGGACAATAACTTTTTAAAACGAACTACAGATTAAACTGTATTCAAATGTAGAATATTTGATATCTAAATATATCAAATAAGTCATGTTAAGTTCAGCACTGGTCTGTCTGTCTGTCGCTGCAGTGGTGAGGTGAGAATCGAACACTCTCTGAATAAAAATGAGGAGGAGTTTGTAGTCAGAAGGAGAAACACTGTTCTAGAAAGCCTGCAGAAGATGCAGATACACTGTGGCCAGGTAAAGCATCTTATGTTACACTTCATATATCTGACTGGTTATGGCTAATGAACATCAGATGTTAAACATCAACTTCACTCTCTAGAACAGTGTCCAATCCTACTCCTGGAGGACCACTGTCCTGCAAAGTTTAGCTCCAATCCTAACTAAACAGCTAAACAAGGTCTTAGTAAGCATACTTCCAGGCAGGTTGTTGAGGCAAGTTGGAGCTGAACTCTGCAGGACAGTGGCCCTCCAGGACCGAGATTTGGGCATCCCTGCTCTAGATTGTAAAAAAAATGACTCATGCTTTGCATTTCAGGATGAGGTGCCAAACATTGCATTACTGGGTTCTGGAGGAGGACAAAGAGCCATGGTGGGATTGCTGGGATCCCTGGTTCAGCTCCAGAAAACAGGTCTTCTGGACTGTGTCCTTTATCTGAGCGGAGTCTCTGGATCCACTTGGTACGAACCCTGAGAGACAACACACACACAAACACACTCACACACACACAGATGGGGTGAATGTCAAAATTGTTTGATTGTGATTGTTCCTCTGAAGGTGCATGGCCTCCTTATATCAGGAACCAGACTGGTCCACCAAACTAGAGACCGTGAAAGACAAGATCATCCAGAGACTCAGCGGTCCTGGAGTCAACTGGATAGACACAGTTTCCAAACTGAAGAAATATTACTATGGGAAAGACTTCTTCAGCTTGACTGAAGTCTGGGCAGTGATGTTCATCTCAACATATATGAAAGAGGTCTGTAACTATTCACAATACAACACTTGATTTCAAGCACTTGACATACATGCAGCTGTTATGCTGATAATTTCAAATGCAAAGAAAAAGTTTTAAAATTTCAAGCATTTTCCCTAGTGGCCTCAGAAGTTTGGACAACACTGGATGTGCCAAGAGTAACATGCAAAAATATTCGGCAACAAATTCTTTTAGCTGTCAGGAATTATACTGTATGTTTAATGCAAAAGTGTAAGTCCCTACATTGTCTGTATTTGGAGTTAAATCCTTTTTGTTAAAGTAAAATTAAGAGCTGATATAATTTTAATTGAACTCATGTTATAACTTATAATCGCACCTGACCTCATAGCCAGTGTGGTGATCTTAAGAACTCTGAATGGTGCCTAAAGTACCTCTTCATTTGTACAGTTAAAGGGACAGTTCACCCTAAAATGAAAATAAATTGCACTCAGTTACTAACGTAACCTCGGTTCCTGGTGATATCGGGAATGAGTATCGTGTCACTAAACGTTATGAGAAAAACTCCTTTTTTATCGAATGCTAAAGCCTTGAATCACATTGAATCACACAGTGAAATTGCACAAGCCATTGCAGCGGAGGAATCTGCACAAACCTATGGCGCTGCAGCAGATTTGCGTGAACCAATTGGTGTGCAGCCCGCCAGAATGGGTGAAGCGGGCTCGTATTGCCATAGGATTCAGATTAACTCGACTGAAGCGATGAACGCCTAGTCGTGTAGCATAATAGCATGGCCAGCTACACAATACTCATTCCCGTTATCTCAGGGAACCAAGGTTAACTGAGTACGTTCCCTTCTGATATGGTTCACTTGTATTGCGTCACTAGATGGGAACACAGTCCAATTGCACCATGCTATGATAGCAGAACGACAAACGTTCTAAGGCCCCAGCCTAAGACACCTGGAGATAAGGGCCTCAAGGCAGTAGGGCTACACTACTGAACCACACCCAGGAAGAGGCCATGCCTCTGGTGGAGTGTGCTCTTACTCCGATGGGGCACTGCAGAAGCAATGGCTTCCACTATCCAGCGGGATAATCTCTGCTTCATGACTGGAAGCCCTTTGGTACAGCACACAAAGAGCTGCTCTGACTGTCTGAAGTCAGGGAAGAGCACTCGATATAAACTCTTAAGGCCCAGACAGGGGCCGAATTACAGTATTACAGTAAGTGTAATTCTTACTCGTCTTTCGAAATGGGAAAAGCAGCCAGGGTAATGACCTTTGCTCTGAACTGAGTAGAGAGCACCTTAGCCATGCCTTGATTTGAGGACAGGTTTGCAGTTGCTAGGCCCAAACTCAAGACAAGTTGCGTTCACAGAAAGATGGGATGGTAAGGGGACAAGCGGGGGTCAGCCTTCTGGCTCCTTTTAGAAAATGAACCACCAAATGATAAGTAAGAGACTGCCCGGGTTCCAAGAGCATGGTATGCTGCTATGGCCGCCACATAGACTTTGAGCATGGAAGGGGTGCGTCTTGTGTCCATCGGTTCTTGTAGAAACAGACCACTTAAAGGCGTAGAGACGTCGAGTGGATGGGGCTCTAGCCTCAGAAATAGTGTTTAGGACTCTCGCTGGGAGGTCCGTGAGTTCCCGTAGAGGGGCCATACATGGAGGGCCCACAACTAGGTTGGGGGTGCCAGATCGTTCCCTTCGCCTGGGAAAGGAGGTCCTTCCTCAGGGGGATTGGCCATGGTGCTGCTGCTAGGAGCTGCATCAGCTCGGGGAACCATGGCTGGTTCCGCCAGAGAGGGGCCACCAGAAGGACTGTGCATCTGTCCTCCCTAATCTGTCTGATGACCTGAGAGAGCAACACAACTGGGGGAAATGCGTAAATGGACGAGGCTGGGCCACGTGTGAGCCAGCATGTCCCTGTCCTTCAAAGAAAAATATTGGGCATTGAGAGTTGCAGGGGCTGGTTTGGGCTGAGCGGTCGCAGGAGCTGGTTTCGTGGGCTGCTGAGTCAGTGTGCTTTGAAGCAGCTGGAGAGCTGGAGCGCTTTGGCAGGAAGCCCGCAGAACACTTGGAACGGGACACTTTTTAAAAAATTCTCCTTTTGTGGTCCAAAAAAGAAAGAAGGGCATACAGCATTAGAACAACACCGGAGAGTAAATTATGACTTAATTTTCATTTTAGGGTGAACTAAGAGAACCTTTCGCAGAACATGTTAATGTCATCACTCAAACTTTTTTGCGATTGTCCTGGAAGTCCTCTACAACAACATGATGCTGTAAAAATTTCTCTTCAGATAGATGAACACACACTCACAGATCAGCAGGACCAGCACAGTAAAGACCCGTTTCCCATCTACACTGCGATCGACAAGCACTGCAAACAGCGCAAGGAAGGCGGTCTGTGTTTACCTGAAAGAGACAGAAAGTTAATGTGTTCCCTTTCAAGGGAACTCGCGTTGCGTCGAGAAATTGACGCTTTGGGAACGCAACGCGTGATGTCGTCATGAAGCACGTGTGAAATCAGTCCAATGGTGTGTCGAGACGTCAGAAGCGGGTGACGTCACGGCCAGGAAGCTATAAAGCACGCTCAAACAAAGCAACGCTAGCTTCTGTGTCTTCAGTTGCGCTCTGTGTCTCGTATGTCTTATTTGGTGTTGTCTGTCATTATCTATCGTTATTATGGCCGAGAAGCAGTTCAGATCTTGTGTTCATCCCTGCCCACGCTACATCACGGGCGGGGATACACATGATCTTTGTGTTGCCTGCTTGGGAGCGGAGCATGCCCGGTCAGCACTCGAGGGTGCTGGCTGTGAGCACTGCGACCGTCTTCCATTGCGGACGCTCCGCTCCTGCCTGGCGCTTTTCGAGGAGGGCGCTCAGGCTCGCGTTCCCCAGGGTTCGGGTCCCGCTGCTGCCGAGGCACAGCGTCGATCCAGATCTTGGGGATCGCAAATGGATCTGTCAGAGGGGTTTGAGACGGGCCCCGCCCTATCTCAGCCCTCACCTGACAGGTCCAGTGCTTTTTCTCAGTGCTTGGAAGCACGCTTTGCGGTTCCTTCCACACTGGGTGAAGCACCGGTGCTCAACGTGTCCAGCTCCGAGGAGTTGGATGTGGAGAGCACCGACGTAGCAGAGAGTGAGGACTCGCCATCCCACTTCCCTGCTTATGAGGAGCTGGTAGAGGTCATAACTCGCGCCGTGGCCAAATTAAATATCGACTGGCCGGCGGAGAGGCAGGACGTTCGTCCTAAAAGTAAATTGGATGAGCGCTTCCTGCCCTCGCGAGCGCAGCCTCCCCGTCGGGGTCTCCCTTTCTTTCCAGACCTCCACACTGAGGAGAAAACCGGCCTCCTATCGCGTGCATAGTGCTCAAACCACGCACTATGCATCGATAGTGGGGCTCAAGGAGCACGGGTATGGGACGATGCCAAAGGTGGAGGAGACGCTTGCTAGCTATCTCTCTCCACAATCGGCATCGCCCCTAAAGGCCCCGACACTGCCCACCAAGCCCGTGAGGGTTACATCTAGCTTGGTGGGCAAAGCTTATCAGGCCTCGGGTCAGGCTGCGGCATGCCTTCACACTATGGGCGTGCTGCAGGCCTACCAGGCCGAGCTTTTGGGGGATATTGATGAGGGCGGGGGAATGACTCCCGACGTAGTCGATGAGCTACGTCGGGCAGCTGATTTATCTCTCCGGGCCACCAAGGAGACGGCCAAATCTGTCGGTCGTGCTATGGCAGCCCTGGTGGCCACGGAGAGGCATTTATGGCTCAATCTCAGCTCTATTAAAGACAAGGACAAACATTTCCTGCTGGACGCCCCGCTTACGCCTCCTGGCCTCTTCGGCGACGCTGTCAATACGGTCGTTGAGAGGTTCCAGGAGGCTAATAAACAAGCGGCGGCGTTCCAGAAGCTCCTCCCCCGCCGCTCTCATACCCCCGGGGCTGCTCAACAACACCAGCAGCCCCACACTTCTAAAGCCAGCTCCTCACAACAACATCGTGCTGCTCAGAAGCAGAGCGTTACCACCTGTACTCCCCCTCAGCGACACGGGGGGACGGGTGGTCGGTCTCAACCGCAGCCTTCAAGGGGTAGGATGGATCTGCAATCCGTCCTTATCGCCAAGAAGGCTGCGGGGAAAAAGCCCTGACGCCAGCAGCGTCAGGACTTTGAGGGCAGTCCCCTCCGGAGAGAGGTGTTTTACACCTCAGCGCACAGCGCTCACTTCTCTTCGGTGCCCTCAGGGGACCGTTCTGCCAACCCTGCCATCTCGGGTATTCCAGGGCGCAGCGGCCCCCAGCGAACATTCACTCAAGCATCCGCCCGTAAGTTTAGCAGTGCTGGGGTGTTCGCTCCCTCCGAGGAGGGTCTCAGAGCGATCAGTTCGGTTGCCCCCTGCCGGTGCGCCGCATCGGGGCACCGAATTGGTTATGCAAGATATACCAGAGGCCAGTCTCGAGAGACTGGTTCCCTTAGTAGAATATCTGACAGCGTGGAAGCTACTGCCAAATATTTCTCATTGGGTCCTGTGTACAATCGAAAAAGGTTATGCCATTCAGTTCGGGTCTCGCCCGGTTTATGGGGGTCCTACCCACTGTGGTGGGCCCCGAGCAGGCTCTGGTTCTGGAACAAGAAGTAAAAACTCTATTGGAGAAAGGAGCCATAGATTATGTACTTCCCTCCGATGCAGAGAACGGTTTCTACAGCCGTTACTTTATTGTTCCAAAGAAGGATGGCGGGTTGCGTCCTATTCTAGATCTTCGTCAACTGAACCAGTCCGTTATGAAACTCAAGTTCAAGATGTTGACACTGAGGCAGATCGTATCTCAAATCAGGTCCGAGGACTGGTTTGTTACGATCGACCTCAAGGACGCATACTTTCATATCTCCATCCTTCCACATCACAGGAAGTTCCTGAGGTTTGCTTTTGGGGGCAAAGCTTACCAATATCGGGTTCTTCCATTCGGCCTAGCGTTATCACCCCGCACATTCACCAAATGTATGGATGCAGCTCTCGCACCTCTACGTCTTCAGGGCATTCGCGTCCTCAATTATATAGACGATTGGTTGATTCTGGCTCATTCACAACAGTTAGCGGCTCGGCATCGAGATGTCGTCCTCGCTCACATGAAGAGCCTGGGGTTGAGGCTCAACGCCAAGAAGAGTATGCTTTCTCCAGTTCAGAGAACCACTTTTCTGGGCGTGGTTTGGGACTCTGTTGCGATGCAGGCGCGTCTTTCTCCTGCTCGCATCGAATCAATCCTTTCTACCGTAAGCCGGTTAAAGCTAGGCCAGTCACTCACTGTAAAACAGTTTCAGAGGCTGTTGGGGCTGATGGCAGTGGCATCCAACGTGATACCTTTTGGTCTGCTGCACATGAGACCCCTGCAGTGGTGGCTCAGAACCAGGGGATTCTCCCTGAGGGGAAATCCTTTTCGCATGATCAAGGTCACGCGGCGTTGTTTACGTGCCCTGGCCATTTGGAAGAAGTCCTGGTTCCTATCCCAAGGGCCCGTGCTGGGAGCTCCTTGTCGTCGCAAAATGCTAACGACAGATGCTTCCCTCACGGGCTGGGGAGCGGTCCTAGACGGACGCTCGACTCAAGGTCTGTGGGGCGGTCACCACCTCTCCTGGCACATCAACTGCCTGGAGATGCTGGCTGTCTTTCTGGCCCTCAAGACTTTTCTCTCAGATCTCAGGGGCCACCATGTTCTTGTCCGGTCAGACAACACATCGGTAGTCGCCTATATAAATCAACAGGGGGGTCTGCGGTCACGCCCACTCTCCAAGTTGGCGCGCCGAATCCTCCTGTGGTCCCAGGGGAAATTTCTGTCACTCAGGGCAGCTTATATCCCCGGGGTCCAGAATGTTGGAGCAGACGTCCTGTCGAGGCAGGGGCTGAGGCCCCAAATTTGGGAAAGGTTCGGCCAGGCTCAGGTGGATCTGTTTGCATCTCGAGAGACTTCTCACTATCCACTCTGGTTCTCCCTCACGCATCCAGCTCCTCTCGGACTGGATGCTATGGTACAGACGTGGCCGAGGCTTCGTCTGTACGCATTTCCCCCGATCGCTCTGCTCCCGGGAGTTCTAGAAAGAGTTCGCCGGGACCACGTCCGGCTCACCTCGATAGCCCCGCGCTGGCCGGGCAGAGTGTGGTTCTCGGACCTAGTATCTCTCCTGGACGGCTCTCCCTGGGAGATTCCCGTCAGGAGGGACCTTCTGTCCCAGGCAGGGGGCACGATTTTCCACCCCCGCCCAGAGCTCTGGAGCCTGTGGGCTTGGCCTCTGAGGGGGCCCAGCTCATAAATTCCGGTCTCTCAACCGAGGTTGTAGGGACCATTCTCCAATCTAGAGCTCCCCCCACGAGGAAGCTATACGCCCTGAAGTGGAAACTTTTCACTTCTTGGTGCAGTAGTCGTCAGTTTGATCCAGTTTCCTGTCCCGTTGGTACGGTCTTGGAATTTCTGCAGGAACGGTTCACTGCAGGGTTATCTCCCTCCACGCTAAAGGTTTATGTGGCGGCCATTGCGGCTTACCACATACCCTTGGCTGGTTCTTCTCTTGGTAGAGACCCACTTATTACTCGCTTCCTCCGTGGCACCCTAAGGCTGAGGCCCGCGGTACGCACGAGGGTTCCGGCATGGGATTTGGCCGTGGTGCTCCAAGGCCTATCCCTAGCCCCCTTTGAACCGATTGAGGAGGTTCCAGTTAAGTTTTTGACCCTAAAAACACTGTTCCTCCTCGCCATATCTTCCTTGAAAAGAATAGGAGATCTACAGGCCCTTTCGGTTGCCCCCTCGTGCTTGGAATTTGCACCTGGTATGGTGAAAGCCTTCCTTCATCCCAGACCTGGCTACATTCCTAAAGTTCCCACTAATGTGGCTAGCCCCATTGTACTGCAGGCCTTCTGTCCTCCTCCCTTCAGGACGTCAGACCAGGAACACCTTAATTTGCTTTGCCCTGTTCGGGCCCTAGATGCTTACGTCCACAGAGCTGCCCTGTGGCGTAAGACTGAGCAATTGTTTATCCTCTTCGGGTCCCCCAATAAAGGGGCCCCGGCGTCTAAGCAGAGGATGAGTAAGTGGTTAGTCGAGGCTATCTCACTTGCTTACGAGTCGGCCGGACTGCCGTCACCTCTAGCAGTCCGAGCCCACTCTACCAGGAGTATGGCGGCCTCCAAAGCCCTTCTTTCGGGAGCCTCTTTACACGACATTTGTGATGCGGCAGGCTGGTCCTCACCGCACACATTCGTCAGGTTTTATCAACTTGACCTTAGCTCCCCCGGGGCCTGGGTTCTCTCTGGCGACTGACGAGCCACACCAGACAGGCCCTTGTAACTATGGCGGCGTGGGTATTAACGTTCCCAAAGCGTCAATTTCTCGACGCAACGCGAGTTCCCTTGAAAGGGAACGTCTCGGTTACGACTGTAACCTTAGTTCCCTGAAGAGGGAACGAGACGTTGCGTCGCCCTGCCATACTTCTGGCACGCCTGTCAGCGCTTACCTCAGACACTTTAAGCTAGCGTTGCTTTGTTTGAGCGTGCTTTATAGCTTCCTGGCCGTGACGTCACCCGCTTCTGTCGTCTCGACACACCATTGGACTGATTTCACACGTGCTTCATGACGACATCACGCGTTGCGTTCCCAAAGCGTCAATTTCTCGACGCAACTGTTATATGGACGTGTTTCTGTCCGCAGACCCCTGGTTCGAGATCACTCCACATGAAGCAGGTTATTCTCTCACTGGAGCATTTGTGGAAACCTCAAGCTTTGGGAGTCAGTTTGTAAATGGCCGTAAGATCAAGAACCAGCCTGAAATTGACATGCTGTACCTGCAAGGTAACAAAGGAGAGTTTATATTATTTGTAATATCAACTTACTAGTACACATTACATTGTATTGACCTAAATTATAATCTAAAATACAGTACAGGCTAAAATACAGTACAGTAGTGAGCTGTTTCATGAAGTTGTGGAGACAAAATTAGTTTCAATGTGTCATTGTGTGTTTTCTGCAGCTCTGTGTAGCAGCGTTTTAGCTGATGAAGAGGAGCTCTGGAAATGGATAAAAGGTACAAGTGTACTTGTTCTGAGGATTTAATTCTGTTATTTCATTATATCATGTGAACTCATGGTTCCATCTGGTTTTGTTTTCAGCTCTTTTACTACCTGAAATAAAAAAGAAATGTGAGAAAATGAGGCAAGGTAAAGAATTGTATTGCATTTATTTATTGATAAGTTTGTTTGTTGATCAATCTTTCAAGCTACACACTGACAAATCTACAAAAAGCTCACATCTTTAAAAATATATCGAAACCAATCTACAGTACCGGTAGTCTTGAGTACCAGGTTAATTCAGTATCCGCTGATTGGCGCTGCTTTTAAACGCTCCCGTGTGTGCTGTCTGTGTAAGCATTACAACGTGTTTTTTGAAGCTTTGATAGGACAACGGATATGGACAAAAAACAAAAAACTTAACTTCAAAATAGATCTGTGCATTAAATAAATCAGTCTTGGCTCAGTACGTTCATTTAGTAGCTTCAATAAGCATCTACACCCTTTGTTGTTCTATTTGTAATGTGTTTCTTTGTTTTTTAAAGCAAAAGACTTTTTGAACTGACTTTTTTAAAGCAATGATTACCTAATTGAAAAATATTTGAAAGCTACATGCTTATGCTTATTTACTTAGCATTAATAATTAAAGGGTTAGTTCACCAAAAATGAAAATTCTGTCATTAATTACTCACCCTTCTTAATTAAGACCTTCGTTCATCTTTGGAACACAAATTAAGATATTTTTGATGAAACCGGGACCACTTTCAAGGTCCAGAAAGGTACTAAAGACGTCGTTAAAATGGTCATGTGACTGCAGTGGTTCAACCTTAATGTTATGAAGAGACGAGAATACTTTTTGTGCGCAAAAACAAAACAAAAATAATGACTTTATTCAACAATATCTTCTCTTCCCTGCCATTATCCTTACGCAGTAAGCACAGTGAAGGCTTCCGTGTTTACGTCCGAATGCCGGCTCAGTATTGGCCGAAGCTGATCACGTGATCAGCACAATGCATGCGTGTGATGCTGACGCAGGAGCCGGCCAATAATGAGTCGGTGTTCTGATGTAGAACCTGGAAGCGCTGGACGTAAACAACGTATGAGAATGACACAGAAGAGAAGAGACTGTTGAATAAAGTCGCTATTTTTGTTTTGTTTTTGCACACAAAAAGTATTCTCGTCTCCTTATAACATTAAGGTTGAACCACTGCAGTCACATGACTGTTTTAACCATGTCTTTAGTACCTTTCTGGACCTTGAAAGTGTTGATTATATTGCTGTCTATGGACAAATCTCAAATATCTCAAATGTCTATCTCAAATATCTCCAAAAAGTTTTCCCCTAATAACAGGTTTACAATTCAAAGTACAAATGCAATCAATGTAAAAAATATATAAATAAACAAATAAAAAATACACATTTGTAAGTAACATCTTGACAATAAGTAAGGCAGTCATAATAATGCCAGCATGGTTCCTCCAGCAACAGGGATCTTTCAGAAACCACTTAAATGTTTACAGATCTTACAATAACTCTTTTGGGGAATTTGAGGTCCTCCAATGACCCTCAAAGCAGGGTGTAATAATGAATAAGGTGATTCCAGAACCACAGAGCTAAATAAAGGGAACTCAACTGAATAATTTGAGGCACCTTTAGTTTTCACAGTGTGAACATGATAAATCTGATGGTGAAAAAGGTGCAGTGTGTTCATGTTTAATGTCTGCTTCCGTCAAAAGATCCAAACTCCCCACCTATAGACGAATGTCACCAGGTGCTCTTGAACCTTGTGAACATGAATCTTGCAATGCTGAAAGGCGCTGATCCTTCTGCTTTTGATAAAGACATCAGAACAAAGCTGACAGGTAAACATTTCCACCATTACTGTCCAAGAAAAAGTGAGGGTATACATGCAGTGAAAACAAGGACATGAAGGAAAGACATACTACCTCTCCGGAGTGTTTGTTTAGTGAAAAACATATTTTCAGTGTTTTGCTTGTAGACATGCAAACTACATTAAGATGAACTCATCTTTTCACAGACCTTGCTGGAGGCAAAAGTCAGCTAATTTTTCAAGTGGAAAAACTGAATGCTGAAAAAATTGCTGATAAAAAAGCAGCAAAACTTTACATGGAGCAATACACCATAGATGTGTGCAACTTTTTGAGTGGTCGGTTCAATTTCTGGCCATTTGGTAGGTTGAACGGTCTCTAATATTTGATACTGGAGCCTATAAAAACGGCCAGTCCATCACAATGTCTCTAATATGATACACACAATGTACTTCACTTTTGATCTTATAGCCAGATTGATGTGTAAACCACTGGACTTTTAATGTTTTTAGTAGCTGTGACTGAGATGTTCTTTACACTACATATTCTATAGGTCTTTAGAATACAAGATATGCACCAGTTCTTTAAAGCTAAACATAGATAAACAAAAATATTGATCTGAAGTAATGAAACATTTTTAATCTTCTATGCAGTCACGTCTATACAGCCAAAATGTTCTTGATAATAACAAAAGAACCATTTACTGACATAAGAACTGAAGAACATTAGAAAATGAATTCTGAAGAGTGTATTTGTTGTACAGATGTTTGCATGAGCATTTGCAGATGTTTGGTTCAGTGGATCTGGGGCAGGAATTATAACTTCCTTCACAACATGACAGGTGAGAACAGACCTGCTGTTCACTGGCACTTTAATATGATTAATAAACAGACTCATTTCACACTGTAATCTCTCACCTCAATACTGTCAGATGCAACAGTGCCCGCCGCTCTTCTGGAAAGTGAGACAAGAGACCATATAGACGCTGGGCTGTTGCTCAACTCACCCTACTTCTCAGTGCTGAGAAAAGAGAGAGACATCGATCTCATCATTTCACTGGACTTCAGTGATAATGATGATCCTTTCACGGTATTATATGCATATATAATATCTCTAGATAATGCACACATACTCTCATAAAAGCTCATTTAAAGAAATAGTTCCCTCCCAAAAAAGTACATTCTGGCATCATTTACTCCAAACCTGAATGACTTTCGTTCTACTGTGAAACACAAAAAAGTTTTTTTTTTTTAAATAATCTTTTTTTCCTCCTTACATTCATAGTGACCAGCAGAACCAAAAATGTACAGAATTTTAAAAACATTGACATAATTGCAAATGCTGTGTGTCATTTTTAACAGGTAAAACAAGAAAAGCTATGTTTCATTTATTTATGTGGTATATGTAAGGGATAGTCCACTAGCTGTGCCTTAAACGATTTTAATGCACAACGAACTGCCTGATGCGCCACGGAGTGCATTCAAATCATTTAATGCACAGCTAGCTGTGGATTATCCCGGTTTTACCATGGGCAATCATTTGCCAGCATCGACAAGTTAAAGCTGTCATTAGCTGGGTTTCCATTACAGGTTTGTGCAAAACTTTTGCAATATTTTACAAATGTCGATAAAAAAACTATTGCGAAATGATGCCGTTTCCATTAGCTGATGTTATGCGACTAAAACGTAATTTTACTCTCGCGATGTCATTCCAAAAATCATGGCAACGGATGTTAGTAGGTTTAAGTATATGGCAGCCACTGCACTAGCTATTATCTCAATCCAAAGAGACGATCCAAGCATTAATGGCAAGGAAAGTTCTTTATACAGCCACGCATGAGGTGTTTCTCTCTCATATCTGCTTTGAGGTCTTGATAAATTGTGTCATTTCATTTTGTTGTTTAGAATCCAGTATTCCCGTAATTTCCATTGGGCGCAATTTGAAGGGTAATGGGAACGCAGCTATTGATGTTTGCAGTGCTAAATTTGACTGGAAGTGTTAAAATGAAGGGTTATTTTCTTCAGCTACCATCCATTAGATCTTGTCTGCTTTAAATCAGATACAGAGATAAAACAGAACAACATTTATTTGAATGAATTAAAGAGAGAGAGAGAGATGTGTGTGAATTACCTGCATCTGTGCAGCGTCTCTCTGTACTAGCAATGAAGCTGTACGTTTAATTGCTTCAAAAACAGCGGCATTACATCCTCCTTCTGAGTAATATAATGTTGAGATTCAGTTACAGGGTCAGGGTCGACAACTTAATTTGCTCCTGTTTGCACAGCACAAACTCCAACATCTGTGTGCAAGTGAAGTGTGTGTGTGCTTCAATGAAAGAAGCCAATTAATATAGATTATAGAACAGTGATTAAACCTGAAACTGTCTGTGCATTAAATAAGCAATATCAGAGTAGCCGTGCGATATCACTCTATATCAGCACGGCTGTGAATAGAGCCATATCGCACGGCTACGAGTGTGATATTGGGTTTATACAACAGTTTGACAGCACAAGTGTGTAGATAATAAACCCTCTTTTGTGAGAAACTACTTCCTTCTGCAACGGATTCGAATCTCAAGTTGACAGTTTAACAATTGAACTCTGTTACTAATTCTTTGTCCTTGTCCTTTTAACATTTAAGAGGATTTCCCATGTCAGTGCTAGTCAATGCATTTGTCAGTTGCGACTTGTTTAATTAAAAACAACGTCCTTGTTTCCTTGTTTCAGTCTATTTCAATATAAAAGTCTTTGCGACCGACTCACTCAACATTATAACAGTATAAGAAGTAAAATAGGAAATAAACACAAGCAAACAGTTGTACAAAAGCAGCGCTCTAGTTAGTACAGGATTTAATTTCAATGTAAATATAAAGTTATGAAACTTAATATAGCCCTTAAGCCAAATCGATTAGCTCTGGAACAAGTAATAGATTAATAAGACCAAAGATTGCCTGTTTGATATACTCAAAACGAATTATACTTCATGTTTAAACACTATCTACATAAGAGCCAGCGGTTCCAGTGGTGATACTGGTAGAATATCGCATGGCTGGAAAGACCTCTCAGCCAATCAGATTTGAGAACCAGAATTAAACCGTTTTATATAATGGTCTGAATACTCGATTCTGATTGGCTGGAAGGTGTGCAATAAAATGGTTTAGTTCACAGGTAGTTCCAAGTCAGTGTAATCACAGAAAAAGATTCATTCAAAAACACTGTTTTGGTCACAAATGTAACAGTTTCTTGGAACCCCTGGAAGTGCATAACCTTAGGGAGAAGATCCGAGTGAATAGCAACTTTAATGTCCGCCGAAATACCTGTCAAACACTTTTAATAGAGTGATGCTGCTCAATGCTTTTCTACCGCAGACGGTGAAGGAAGCTGCCGAGACGTGCAAGAACCTAAATATCCCTTTTCCTGAGGCCAACATAGCCAGCGAACTCTCAGACAAACCAAAGGACTTCTATGTGTTCAAAGGCCAAAACACTCCAACCGTGATCCACATCCCTCTCTTTAATGTGGTCAACTGTGGAGGCAAGTTAAAGTCTTACAATGTCCTGAATAAAACTGAAATATCAACTGATTTAAGTGTGTTAATGTTTCTTCAGACAAAATTGAGGCCTGGAGGAACAAATATACGACTTTTCAAGGTCCTTACAGCGCTGAGATGATCACTGATCTCATGAAGGTCGCTGGAAAAAACATCACAAACAACAGAGTGAAACTGGTGGAGCAGATCCGTGCGGCCACTAAGGCTAAATGGCTCCAGGCAATGGCATGACAAAATCCAACACTGTGACTAAACTGAATACACAACCAATGGCAATCTGAATAAAGATTAAACAATAAATAATTTCTTTTTCTGTCTTAATCATCACTTAGCATTAATTAGCATTATTACTTTTTTAAATGTGATTTGTGTCATCAGAGGTTAGTCACGTGTGCGCCTCATTTCTAAATGTTTTAATCATGCATGAATTTCATTAAGCAATAAATCATTAATAATCAAATCAACGACGATTAAAATACTGTATTACTTTGCTTCTATTCCAATTAATTAAACTGTTCTCTAAAAATACTCTTTTGTCCTGGTCATTAATATCACAGCAAACAACACAAATGCTTATTGTTGATGATTGTTTTGGTCCTGGATGCTTCTGTTTATAACCTTTTTTACTTTTCTTGTACTTTGAACATACAGTAATTCAATTCATGTTTATGTGCATCACACTTTTCACAACATATCGTTTCAAAGCCGCTTTACAGAAAACTCTATGTTACAATCAACAGTGATTTGTTATAGTCATTGGTGCCTGTGAAAGTAATGTCAAAATGCCAGAAATGTACAGATCTAAGATAAAACTAGTCATGTGTGTGCATTTGTTACAGTTTCATCAGATATAACTAGAATAACAAGGTTATGAAATGCTTGGCTGAAGACATATATCATTAATCTAGATATGCTCTCCCTCCTTTAGTGGATTTAGATATCCTAAGTATTTAATCCAGAGTTTTGTGACCTTAGAGAGCTTGGTTAAATACAAAGGAGCTAGACCATTTAGTAAGATATAGATATAGAACATAATAGGTAACCAATGTAGAGACAAAGTTTCATCTGCTCACCAAGGCTGCATTTATTCAATTAAAAATACAGTAAAAACAGTAATAAATGTGAAATATTATTACAATTTAAAATAACTGTTTTCTGTTTGAATATATTTTACGAAGTAATTTATTCCTGTGATCAAAGCTGTATTTTCAGCATCATTACTCCAGTCTTCAGTGTCACATGATCCTTCAGAAATCATCCTAATATGCTGATTTGCTCCTCAAGAAACATTTATGATTATTATCAATGTTGAAAACAGTTCAGTTTTTTTTTTCAGGATTCCTTGATGAATATAAAGTTCAAAAGAACAGCGTTTTAATACTCTTATTCAGCAAGGATGCATTAAATCAATCAAAAGTGACAGTAAAAACATTTATAATGTTACAAAAGATTATATATTTCAAATAAACGCTGTTCTTTTGAACTTTATACTCATCAAAGAATCCTGAAAAAATATATATTGTACACAAATAATCTGTACAATTCTGCAAAATAAATGTTTCTTGAGCAGCAAATCAGCATACATATATATATATATATATATAAAACGTTAGTTAAAGGGTTTAAACCTTTGCTGCTCTTCTGAGCACTTTTAGTACTTTAGTCATTTAAACAGTTTATGGATTTTAATTTGTAACAGATAAAGAGGGGAAAATAAAAGACACTATAACACTATAATCTGTTTTCTGCAGAATTCGTGCTCACAGCGTTAAAGGCGCAAACAGCCACTGCACTTTCATAACACCTGTTTGCCACTATGCACTGTTTTGCATGATAGAGCATGATAGATATTGATCCGTGACATGCAAAGGAACAAATGTGAGGTCATTTGATGTTACAAATTAGAATTATGCAGCTATTAAGAGTCCCTACAAACAGGTCTTTTGTTTAGAAATGTGTTTTTTTTTTTTCTTTTTTTTTTTTTCTCAAGGTGATTAAATCAATAGTTTTTGGGGAACAAAGCTACGAATTGTGTAAGATGTTTTCAATCATGTTGTCAGATTTCCCAACAGAATGTGATTATGCAAAGCTTTTATTTCACAATCTCAAAAATACCCAACACACACGGCAGAAGAAATTAGCAGCACAATATACATGTAAAATATCAATATGAATAACAAGGTGTTATATAGAATTGTAATATTATATAACATTATTATGTGGATATGTGAATACATTTATGCGTGTTTCTTCAGATATATGGGCATGTTTTAAGTTTTTTAATTTTTTTAGAAAGTAGTAAATCTCTTTTAAAACAATTCTTATACTATCACTTTTTTCTTTAGTTTGTCCACACCTATCACAAAAAAAAAAAAAAAAAAAAAAAAAATATATATATATATATATATATATATATATATATATATATATATAAACCCTCTGGGGTCTGAGGATTTTTGGGGCCCTGGAGAAAGTTTTGACATGCTCTGACATTTGTGCTTTTTTCAGTTGTTTATGAACATATTAATGGACAAAGTGTCATTACACTGTATTCAGCACGAACTAGGCTATCATAAAATGTGAGCAACATGTATGTACATGTTTGTATTTTTGAAGGAATAACGTTTATGCGTGGTTATTGAAAAAACAAAAAAAGTCACTGAAATAAGGCCACAAAACTAATATTATATATGTGTTCACAAGACTTCTGGGTAAATAATGTTAAAATGATCCTGCCTACTCGTTCATATAAAACAATATATTGATTTAAATTTTGTAAGACACTTTTTGTCAAGAAACAGTATGCATGGAGGCGTGAATCTTCATGAATAATGCTGTGATTCACACCTGAGAAGACAATGACCTGCATAATGACCCGCATAATGAGCCCTTTCAGTCAGGTAGGCTATGTGAAAAAACCCTCTGATAACAGGATCATATCAGCTGTATTAACATAAATACAATGTCCTCTCTTGACAAATTTTTTTTTTGTGATCTCATGCATGTATGTATGATTGCACATGTGAAGAAAATTTTGTATAGGCCTATTATAGTTTAAATTACAGTACCAGTCAAAAGATTGGACGCATTAGCCTACTATTATAATGTTTTTAAAAGAAGTCTCAAGTCTCTAACCAAATAATGGTTTTCTATTTTAATATACTTTGTTAATGTGCAGTTGACATCATTAAAAAGATCGAAGACTCAAGCTTCACATTTTGACCTCTATTTTACTCTTATAGTGACCGTAATTTGTTAATAGCCTATGCGTCAGGAGTTATGAATTGACAAAACAACATCCATCAGGGCTTTTAGCTTAAAAGCATGCAACTTTTGCAAAAAATTTGATGTATTCTCATATGTTTATGTCAATTTTCTATACAGATGAGTAATATTTATTCAATATTTATTGTCATCACTATGAGCGCTGGATACTGTGTTTTCCATTTATACTTGCAGCCGGAGGGCGATTTGAGTTAAATATTTTTGTAATATATATTATACAAGGAGAAATGTCTTTAATGATTGCATAATACTGTCATGTTTAATGGATTATTTCAATTTTTCTAGTGATAAGGTTTATGAGCTGCATAAAATGTAACTAAAATGAAAAATACATGAATTAGAACTAAATAAATGAAATGATCCCATGATGGAACCCCCAAAATGTTCTAAATATTAATAATATATGAATGATAATATGTTTATAATAATATTATAAATTATTTTTAAAATATTAAAAATTATTAATAATACTATTTACTAATTATTGATGCATTGTTATTGTTTTGATGCATTTATATTTTTTAATATTTACATTTAAATTTGTTAATTTTATCATTTTTTTATTTGATTTTAGTTCATTGAACATTGACAAAATACTATGAATTGTCAACTAATAAATGATAGCACTTTTTATAAAATACAAAAGAAAATGCAATGCACTTCTGCCAGATTAATGCCACATTTCTTAGGTTTATAATTCCCGTTTACGCTCTCTGTAATGATATGAAACCAATAGTTTGTTAATGGCAGTATTTATTTGTAAAATAAAAAACTGGAAAGATTTATTGTTATAATTGTTTTACCTGTTTTGTGATCAGTTTTAAAAGCGGTGATCCATCTGATCTGAACAACTACCATCCAATTTCTATTATTTGTACTGTTGCAAAGGTTTTCGAGAAACTCATTATCAATCAAATATCAAAATACATTAATCAGTTTAATATTTTATCTCCATCTAAGTCAGGTTTTAGACCCAAGTTTTCCACCAACACGGCCTTAATGAAATTCACTAATGATTTGTTTACTTTCTTTGATAAATGCCAATTTATTGGTGCAATCTTCATTGATCTTTCTAAAGCATTTGATATGGTGGCCCATTACCTTTTGCTTGATAAATTACACTATATAGGCTTTGACCAAAACTCTCTCTACTGATTTAATTTCTATCTCCACAACAGATGTCAATATGTCTCTTTTTATGTCTCTGATTATCTGGTTGTTGATAAGGGTGTTCTTCAAGGTTCAACACTTGGTCCTCTGCTTTTCTGTGTCTTTATTATTGACCTTCCCAAAATTTGCTCACACCCTTTTATTCAGCTTTATCAAAGTCCATTTATTAAAGTCATTTCACTCGGCGGCCATCTTAGAAACGCCTCTAGGTAATGCAAGTGCAGCTCCCATCTCTTTGAATGTTTTTGATTAAATTATTTATATTTGAAATCACCAATGAAATCTGACAACAACTGTCTCATAAATTTTGTTTCTAAACGCTCGAATCATGACAAAAAAACTGTATTTTTCAGGCTGGACCAAGCGAATGCGCAGTCCTAAGCGTGCGTCTGACTGTTTCTATAAGAACCAGAGCTTCTAACGTTTTTTAAATTTAAATAAAATGAAAACTAAAAGACTTTCAAATCACATGAGCCAATATTTTATTCACAATAGGACATAGATAACATAACAAATGTTTGAACAGAGAAATTTTTCACTTTTATCCACTAAATGGGCTCATTTTAAATTTGATGCCTGCTACAGGTCTCAAAAAAGTTGGCACGGGGGCAACAAATGGCTGAAAAAGCAAGACATTTTGAAAAGATTTAGCTGGGAAAACATCTAGCTACTAATTAAGTTAATTGATATCAGGTCTGTAACATGATTAGCTATAAAAGGGATGTCTTAGAGAGTCTCTCAGAAGATGGGCAGAGCTGTGAAAGTGTGTGTAAAAAGATTGTGGAATACAATGTTCCTCAACGTCAAACTGCAAAGGCTTTGCAAATCTCATCATCTACAGTGCATAACATCATCAAAAGATTCAGAGAAACTGGAGAAATCTCTGTAAGGGACAAGGCCGAAGACCTTTATTGGATGCCCGTGCACGACACTGCATCACTCATTGGCATGATTGTGTCAATGACATTACTAAATGGGCCCAGGAATACTTCCAGAAACCACTGTCGGTAAACACAATCCGACGTGCCATCTGCAGATGCCAACTAAAGCTCTATCATGCGAAAAGGAAGCCATATGTGAACATGGTCCAGAAGCCCCGTCGTGTCCTGTGGGCCAAGGCTCATTTAAAATGGACTGTTTCAAAGTGGAAAAGTGTTCAATGGTCAGACGAGTCCAAATTTGACATTCTTGTTGGAAATCATAGACCCGTGTCCTCTGGGTAAAGAGGAGGGAGACCTTCCAGCGTGTTTTCAGCGTTCAGTTCAAAAGCCAGCATCTCTGATGGTATGGGGGTGCATAAGTGCATACGGTATGGGCAGCTTGCATGTTTTGGAAGGCACTATGAATGCTGAAAGTTATATAAAGGTTTTAGAGCAACATATGCTCACCTCCAGATGACGTCTATTTCAGGGAAGGCCTTGTGTATCTCAGCAGGACAATGCAAAACCACACACTGCAGCTATTACAACAGCATGGCTTCGTCGTAGAAGAGTCCAGCTGCTGAATTGGCCTGCCTGCAGTCCAGATCTTTCACCTATAGAGAAAAATACGTCAAAGACGACCACAAACTGTTCAGCAGCTGGAAACCTATATCAGGCAAGAATAGGACCAAATTCCAACACCAAAACTCCAGAAACTCATAACCTCGATGCCCAGACGTCTTCACGCTGTTTTGAAAAGAAGAGGAGATGCTACACCATGGTAAACATGCCCCCGTCCCAACTATTTTGAGACCTGTAGCAGGAATCAAATTTGAGCTCATTTTGTGAATAAAATTGTAAAATTTCTCAGTTATCTATGTTCTATTGTGAATAAAATATTGGCTAATGTGATTTGAAAGTCTTTTAGTTTTCATTTTATTCTAATTTAAAAAATGTCCCAAATTTTCCAGAATTTGGGTTGTATTATTTTATTATTATTATTATTGATTTTTTCTGTTTTCTTTCAGGGTGCAGGTACATTTTGATTTTCATGTTTGCACTAAAATGTATGTTACATCTCAAGGGGCTATCCTTTCAATAAATTCAAAACTCGAACTTCCTTTAACAAGACAAATTCTGAAATATGTTAGTTTAAATCAGTATTAAACTCTGGGATATATAAAAGTGGCTCTAGTGTAAATGATAATGTAAAAGATTGTTAAAGAAACACAATCATGGACTAAAAATGATTTAACCTGTGCAACAGTTTACCATGTTTTACTGCAAATGTGCATGAAGGCTCAGAGAAAAGAGCTAATATGAACACAACCTGCGGCCTACCACACAAACTAACAAAAATTAATTTTTAATCATTTTTAACCCATACAAATATCTGATGCCTTGACCTGCAGTAATTCTTCTGGTTTGAAGAAAATTGCATGTAAGAACATTTTGTGCTCTCTATGTGTGACTATACAAGGTCATGTTCATCACCTCCACCTCTCATGATGAAATCTAGACTTTCATAGTCCTATAAAAGAGGCTCTTCTGTCTGATCCGAAAGTCGACGGCTGCTGTGTTGCTACTGGTGAAGTCTCAGGATTATAAGACTATACAAGAACAGTAAGTATATGTTTTAAAGCTTTTACAACAGGGCAAATAATAGCCTTAATGTCATTATATTTATAAGTGAGAACAGTATATGAATGAATCCAGACTTTTTCAAATTTGAATTAAAACTTACTAATTGCTTACTAATGATGCACCGTTATATAGCAACTTATGCTTTACAATTGACATTTGACTTTATGGAAGTTCAGGATTAACTGTCTGAAATAAACAATGCTATGATATTATAATATTATTGTAATTTTTTACAAATATATATATTTTTCAAAAGGTTTTCCCCATTTTAACTTTAATGTCAACTCTGTTGTTTTATAGATGGGAGCATTGGAATCCCGGGAAAGGTGCGTAATCCTGTTTAGGATAATTCTGAGAATATCAGAAACTGTGATATTCAAAACTCTTAAAAATAAAGGCTTTTATTGACATTGATGGTTTCATGAAGAACCTTTTACATTCATAGAACTCTTCCAATGCACAAAATGTTCTTTAGAGTGGAAAAACTTTCTTCAGATATATATATATATATAATTTTTTTTTTTTTTTTTTTGGGAAGAACTGATCACTGAAAGGGTCTTTAGGGAACAAAAAAATGCTTCTTCTGTTGCATTGCTTCAAAAAAAAAAAAAAAAAAAAAAACTTTTGGAAAACTTTATTTTTATTTTATATTCAAATCTAAAAAGTATATAAAATAGCTGTATATGATGTTAAATTCAGCACTGGTCTGTCTCTGCAGTGGTGAGGTGAGAATCAAACACTCTCTGAATAAGGGGGAGGAGAAGTTTGTAGTCAAAAGAAGAAAAGCTGTTCTAAAAAGCCTGAAGAAACTTAAGATCCAGTGCAGTCGGGTAATATTATATTTCATTCTGCCTGGCAATTTACAAATGGGGTTGTAGCTGATAAAAATTAGTTGTTTGCTAAATTAAACTGTGTGCATTTCAGAATAAAGTGCCAAACATTGCCTTACTGGGTTCTGGAGGAGGACAAAGAGCCATGGTGGGTTTGCTGGGATCCCTGGATCAACTCCAGAAAACAGGTCTTCTGGACTCCATCCTTTATCTGAGCGGAGTTTCTGGATCCACTTGGTACAAACCGTGAGAGACACACACACACACACACTTGGTTGAATGTCAAAAATGAGAGCATTTGTTGTTCCTCTGAAGGTGCATGGCCTCCTTATATCAGGAACCAGACTGGTCCACCAAACTGGAGACCGTGAAAGACAAGATCATCCAGAGAATTAGCGGTCCTGGAGTCAACTGGGAAGATGCATTTGCCAAACTGAAGAAATATTACTATGAGAAAGACATATTTAGCTTGACTGACGTCTGGGCAGTGATGGTTGTCACAAGATTTGTGAAAGAGGTATGTAACTACTATTCAACTATTTATATCACAGCCAGGTGACGGGCGAAATCCAGTCATTTCAACAGGAATCTGTGCAATTGAGGGGTTTTCATGTTAGGTCAAGAAAGTTCCCCACGCAGATTTTGCTCGTGAAAAAAGTTGGTCATGCGAATTCCCCACGCTGGAAATGTTGCTAATGTGCACTACACAAATGATTGTATTCCACAGTATTTTGTCTTGTTTTCCTATACAAATATCTAAACATTCTCAGAAGAAATAGTATTTACTTGAGAAGCAAAATCCTACAAGATAGAAAGTCTTGTTTTCTAAAAAAAAATGTATTAAACATTAAATGGAAGCCCATTTTCGCAACATAAGGGGAAAAACATGCTCTCGTGAGTCATAATAATAACATAAAAAGTCAATATTATGACATCATAATTATTATGAGATGAAAAGTCAAAATTTTGACATACTAAATCAAAATTATCACCTAAAAAGTCAAATACTAAGTCATAATTATAAGATTAAAACTTAAAAAACTTTATCTGATCTTTGTGACTTTTAAGTATGGCATAATTTCAACTTTTAAGTCATAATTATGATTTACCAGAGCATGTTTTTTTTTTCTCTCTCTCTCTCTCTTATGTGGTGGAAATTAAGCAACTTTAAAACAAGAAAAATGCCTGTCAATAGAAGTGTGATGGTGAAAAAGTTACAGACACAGAATTCTCTCATGTTCAAGTTGTTTTTTTTCAAAATCAGCTTTATTTTTACCTTTTAAAATTATTTTTTTTTTCCCTAAGCATAGCTGAAATGGAATTTTACTATACATGTTCTCAGTAAAATTAGAAGAACCATTGTTGGTTCCAAAAAACGATTTTCTCTTCAGGTCAACGAACAAACCCTCACAAAGCAGAAGCACCAGCACAAAAAAGACCCGTTTCCCGTCTACACAGCGATCGACAAGAAGTGCAAACAGAGCAAAGATGGAGGTTTGTGTTTGTGTGTGAGAGAAAGAAAGACAGAGATAATGTGTTTGTTTTAGCTGCTATATGAACGCGTTTCTGTCTGCAGACCCCTGGTTCGAGATCACTCCGTATGAAGCAGGTTATTCTCTCACTGGAGCGTTTGTGGAAACCTCCAGCTTTGGGAGTCAGTTTGAAAATGGCTGTAAGATCAAGAACCAGCCTGAAATTGACATGCTGTACCTGCAAGGTAACAAACTGTGTTACAGGAGAGTATATTTGTAATATCAACTTACATACATGGAACAACACTGAACGCCACATGACCTGAATTAGAGAATAGTCTCTGAACTTAAATATAAAATTGCAATTAGAAATGTTCATAAATAATTTAAACACATTGATTTAAAAATAAATAAAATAAAATAGCATATTTACATTAGTCACAAGGGTCAATTTTTTTTGAAATTGAGACTTATACATCACCTGAAAGCTGAATAAATACTATATGAAAATCTGGAATCTGAGGGTGAAAAAAAAAATCTAAATATTGAGAAAATCACTTTTAAAGTTGTCTAAATGAAGTCCTTAGCAATGCATATCCACTCACAAAAATTTATTTTTGATATATTTATGGTAGTAAATTTACAAAATATCTTCATAGAACATGATTTTTACTTAATATCCCAATGATTTTTGGCATAAAAGAAAAATTTTGACCCTTACGGTGTATTGTTATTGCTACAAATATACCCGTGCGACTTATGACTGGTTTTGATGTCCAGGGTCACATATTTTATTTCAAAATAGATTAAGGTTTGTTCTATTAATTTTAGACTTCCTGTTTGTTGATGATATGTGTTTTCCGCAGCTCTGTGTGGCAGCGCTATAGGTGATGGAGATGTGTTTCTTAAATTCATCTGGAATACAGTAAAAGGTGCAACTGCATTTGTTCTAAAGATTTAGTTCTGCCAGCAGCTGGCAGTCAGCAGTGCTTTCGTTATCATAAGTCTGATTACATTTGATTTTTCCACCAGGTATATTTGGTCATTTAATGCCTGGGATAGAAACAGTGTTGTTTGAAGGAATGGAGAAAGGTAAAGCATTACTTGTTGCTTTTGTGAGTCACACTCATGTTTCATGAAAAGATCAAATCAAAGCATCTTAAATGAGTCTCTTCAGCGAAATCTGAAAATAATCAGTCTGATGGGGGAAAGCGATTGCACTAAAGACATTTAACAGTGTGCTTTGTTGAATGTGTGTTTTCTTCAAAAGATTCCCACTCCCCACCTGTAGACGAATGTTACCAGGTGCTCATGGATCTGGTGGATATGAATCTCTCTGTTTTGAATGGCATCGATCCGTCTGATCACCATGAATCCATCAGATCAAAGCTGAACAGTAAGACTTTCCTAAAGTGTGCTAGGACTCACCATATGGCTCAGTGGTAAATAGCACCACCTCGGTTGAGGTTCCAAGTGTGCCGCACCGATACTAAAATGTGTCTTGTAAACACCGCAGATCACTGATTGGTCAGAAAGAATAGTCACTACCAGCGTCATTGGATTTGCGACATGAGACACCAAACCCGCTAGATTTAAAGGGTTAGTTCACCCAAAAATGAAATTTCTGTCATTAATGACTCACCCTCATGTCGTTCCACACCCGTAAGACCTTCGTTTATCTTCAGAACACAAATTAAGATATTTTATTTTAAAAAATCCGATGGCTCAGTGAGGCCTCCATCGCCAGCAAGATGTTACGAAGCGACGAGAATACTTTCTGTGCGCCAAAAAAACTAAATAACGACTTTATTCAACAATATCTAGTGATGGGCGATTTCAAAACACTGCTTCACGAAGCTTCGTGAATCTTTTGTTTCGAGTCAGTGTGTATCAAACTGCCTGTCACGTGAACTGTTGAAATTTTGAAACACTTAAGACGTAACAAAGCCTCGTTTATTGAAATCACATGACTTCAGTTTGATACGCGCTCCGAACCACTGATTCGAAACAAAAGATTCATAAAGCATAATAAAGGAATGTATGCAAACTAGAATTCTATGTTATCAGATAATAAGAGCTCAGTAATGTTCCCTTCTTTTACAGAGCTCTCTGGAGGCAAAAGTCAAATGGAAAAATTGAATTTCGCTGATAAAGAAGCTGCAAAACTGTTTATGAAGAAATACACCATGGATATATGCACCTGCTTGAGCGGATGGCTCGATTTCTGGCCATTCGGTAGGTTGAACTGTTTCTTATGTACTTCACATTTGATTTTCTAGTTATAAAGCTTCCAGTCATAAGAAAGCTTGTTTATTTTTTTATAAAAAATAAAACAGGTAATTGCGGCTTTTTATCTCACAGTTCAAGACTTTTTTCTCAGAACTGTGAGTTTAAAGTCGCAATTACCATTTTTATTTAGTGGCAGAAACAAGCTTCCATACAGTCGGAATCAAAAAGTGTTTTACAGCCTTATGCCATAGACCAGTGGTTCCCAAACTGGGGTACGCGTAAGGTGACAGAGAGGATACGCGAACAAAATGCCAAATTTTGCCGTTCATTTAATTCTTACCTACCTTAAAATAACATTAAAACTATCTTCTATGAAGAATGCGTTTTAAGAGGCTCTGTATATAGACAGGATTGGCCAAGACTAAGTTTGTCTTGTGACAGACCAGGTCGGCCTCCCTGGTGGCATTGGGGGTGACTTCGTTCCCCTCTAGTGACTGGCCAAGGTTCCCTTCGGTTCCTTGGCCACATTCCCTTAAAAGGACCGATTTTTTCTTCAGAAAAGCTGGTTCCAGACGCCTTAGCAGCTTCTGTAGGACCTCTGAGGAGGGCCTTCTTGGAGTGCAGCTTGGGCTGTTGGCCGAAGGGAATGCTGTCACTGACAGCCTGGTGTGACCCGAGGGAGAGTTGCCAAGCAGTTTCTACTGCTCTGGAGCCTTTGTCTCAGCCATTTTTCTTGGCAGGCATTCTCCTCAAGCATGGCGGCGTGGGTATATCTTTCCCCATAAGTGTTTGCAAACGCAGAGTAGAAGTTCCCTTTCGAAAGGGAACGTCTCGGGTTACGTATGTAACCAGGGTTCCCTGAGAACAGGGAACGAGACTCTACGTTTCCTTGCCATGCATCGGGCTGCCTGCTGAACAGTCCCTCAAGACGATGGATAATGACTGTTTCCCCAGGCGCCCCTTTTATACTTCCGGGTCGCGCCTGTATGACGTCACAGGCTGTTGCCGGCCAATAGGAACTGGAGTTATTGGATAGTTGGCTTTCAGACACTGAAAGTCACGTGACGTTCCCCATAAGCGTTTGCAAACGCAGAGTCTCGTTCCCTGTTCTCAGGGAACCCTGGTTACATACGTAACCCGAGACGTTTTCATGGGTTAAAGTTAATTTTTTTTTTCAGGCCAAGTCATATTCCTTTTAACCGACACTCTATTTGTCGTTGTGGTTGAGACCTATAGCGTTTAAAGGGAAGAAGTTTTAAACTTTGTTCCCTTTCAGATGGTCACGTTCGACGTACGTCAGTAGTGACCGACGAATTTGGGATATCGCTAGAGAGCCCTATCAGCTTCGAGTAAACTAAAACAAGCCAATGGAATTGGCGTGCAATATTTGCATAATGCGCACCGCCCCCACCAGGTGGTATAAATACGGAAGCAGATGCAATCGCACTCTGTACGTGGGGGGCCCCAAGAAAAAAGGTTGGGAACCACTGAGACAGAGGATAAGACAGCACACACCTACACGAAAACTGTCTACAAACGTCTGCTAAACATATTTTCAAGCAGTTTTGCATAACTTACAGTCTAATAAGTAATAGACATCTTAAAATGTGTTTTTTTGTATGTCTAGGCTAATCTGTACATCAAATAGCCTAGACGCATCCGCGAAATACGTGTGTTAATATTGGTACATTATTTTGGCTGCACAGCAGCTCTTAAGGAATAGTGTCAATGCAGGTAGATCAAAGCACTGTTGAATATCAAATGTCAATTGTCAAGTGTCCCCAACTAAGCCAGCCAAAGGCGACAGCGGCAAGGAACCCAAACTCCAACAGGTAACATCAGGTGGCAAACAGGTGTTAAAATGGAGAAAAAACCTTGGGAGAAACCAGGCTTAGTCGGGGGGCCAGTTCTCCTCTGGCGAACAGTGCTTTGTTACGACTCAGGTTGCTATCATAAGTCAGATAGGATCGCAACATTCAAAGTGTTTAATTCAGTTCCATCCAGTTGAGGATCGTATTCATCACACCGGTATGGACGGTTGTTCACTGGTTGTCATGTTGATGAGGCCTTCATAGTGGATGATCTAGTTGACTCAATCTCTGCTGATACTTCAGGGCTGTGTTGTGGTTGTGTCATGGTGCAGGTCCTCGATCTCACCCGGATACGGCCCGGATCCGGCTGACTACGGTAAACCTCGGGATAAACAGAAAGACTAATATTAGCGTAGATGCCATTCTTCTTCTGATGTAACGAGTACATCTGGTGTTATTGGAAGTGTTCCCGGTTCCGGCTGACCTAATTTATGCAGCCTAATAATCCTTTAACGGATTTGAAAAAATAAATTGATAATGTGTTATGTGTATGCCAGACACATTCCTGGATGTTTGATTTTTTTTAGCCCATGAACTAAAAGCCTTTCCATTCTCACCCATTTCGCTAAGCCAAGCCCATCTCCGTTTATTCTTTACACTTTTATCGATCTCCAATACATCGGAGCCTTCCTGCAACTGTGTCCATGATAGCTGAAATAAAGTTTTAGCTCAGAATGTAGCCTGACATCATGCACTTCAAAGCGGGAATGGAAAACCCGGAGTGGACAAAGAGCGGAGTGATTACAGAACGCTTAAGAGTGGAGAGAGGAACGTGCTTTTGCTCATTCCTCGCCTCGTCTTTCCTTAATTTAAGACCCACTAAAATTAAGACATTTATTACAGTATTTGAGAATTGTAAGCCTATTTACGGCCTTAAAATTATAAAAAGTGAATTTAAGACATTAGGACAGGCGGGAACCTTGACGGAAATTGACGGCTGCAATTAACAGAAGTCCGTCACAGCGACGGAGAACTTTAACCCATGTGTTTTTAATGTTGATAATATTATACGAGCAAGAATACAAATCCAAATATCCACACAACAGTTCAACAAACAAAAGGGTAATATTAAGTGATGTTCTTCACAGTATTGTTACTATTTTGCAACAAAAGCAACAGCAGAATTACAACACAGCGGTGTTTCGAGAACGAATCTGCGGCTTTGAACAAATCGTTCGTGAAAGTCATGATTCAATGATTCATTAATAAATACAGCCACTTGCTTCGTTGAACGAATGACCATGTGACTCACGCATTAAGATAGCGACTTAACGCCATCTACTGGCGGTTTTAGTATTTAGCATTGCACATTTCTCTATTGAAATATATATATTTTTTATTTAAAACATTATTAATGTTGTAAAGGTATTCATAAAGATTAAAAAAAAAAAAATGCACTAGAAAGTCAATTTTAGGGGGCAAATATTGTCCCTTAATGGAAAATATATGTACGCAGAAGGATGGTAAATGCCTCAGGGGGTACTCCACTCTAAAAAGTTTGGGAACCACTGCCATAGACAAACCATTTGAAGTTCTAACAACCTTTATTTTATTTGAATTACAGATGTTTGCTTGAGCATTTGTATGTGTGTGGCTGAGTGGATCTGGGGCAGGAAATACAACTTTCTCCACAACATGAAAGGTGAGAACAGACCCATTTAATAACTGGCAATTCAACGCGAATAATCAATGGACTAATTTCATGCTGTGATTTTTCACTCTAATACTGTCAGACAAAACAGTGCCCCTCAATCTTCTGAAAAGTGAGATGAGAGACTATATAGATGCTGGAGTGTTGCTCAACTCACCCTACTTCTCAGTTCTGAGAGAAGAGAGAGACATTGACCTCATCATTTCCCTGGATTTCAGTGAGGGTGATCCTTTCATGGTATTATGCTTATATAAATCTCTCATAAAAGTTAGGGGCCTAATGGAGTTAGTGACATGTATTAATAGCTTTTTTTTTTATTGCCAGTGTGTGAACAGCTTGTTACGAAACTTAATTAACGAGACCTTCCCCGACTTCCTAGGTTGTCTATAAGCCAGACTGATTTTTATGTGAAGAAATCGGGACGTTTTTGCTGGGAAAATCAAAAGGATGAGACATTTATGCGCCGTATCTTTCGTTCTATGACACATGAAATAGATAGATAGTCTCACATAGCCAGATCTATATAGTCTACAGCAGGGCTATTAATTTGGCGGCCCACAGGCCAAATTCAGCCTGCCAATCATCTTCATCCTGCCCGAGGGCACTCCAACCTCTTTCCTCTGGCTAAATTTGGTTAGATACGTGGCCGCAGTGGTGCCTGCACATTTTTAAATTTTTTATGAATCAAATGTAAATTCATGTGCATTACTCTTAACGTTGACACATCTTCCTTGTTAAATGAACATTACTTTACATTACATCAAAAAAGAAAAAAAGAAACCAAATACAATTCTATTTTGCAATTTTACATTAACAATGTATTGTAATAAATGTTCCATTTATCAAAACCAAGTCAATGTCATCAAGTTAGTGTTTTAAGCATTTCTACATTCATTCCAAAATAATAACTAAAGGCTGTAACAAATTTAAACAATATATTTTATTTGTGTATGGATGTTTTTCTTTTTAATAGTCATTTTAGGCTATTTTGGATCGTCATGCTCCGTAAACACCGTCTGTCACAGACACGAAGATGTTTCACTAAAAACCACCGCAGTCATCATGTTTTCATTTCATTTCAAGTTTGATTTTGATGTGACATATATCTAACTGGGTGATTTGTTTACTTACTTTTCAATTAGTCTTCCCATTGACGCCATCATTTGTTCATTCAAACTGACGCGCGGAATGTGCACGTAAACAAGAGGCGGGATTTATCGCACAAACCAATCATATCCAATCATAACCAATTACATCCAATCATAGCGCAATGGAGACATTGCCTCCTCTCATGTGACTTTCCCCCATTCATTCTCAATAACCCCTCACAAAACCCACCGCACGCTATAGGGGGTCTAATGGTTTTCTATGAGTGGAAAGGGAGGCATGACTCCTGCTGTAGCTTCACCTGCGGGTGTCGCTGTTGGGCAGTGTTCCTTTAGAAATACGAGTGATTTGCGCTCTTTTTAATGTCATAATTTGTAATATTTGTGTTGTTTTATATGTAATATGGATTCATTTATCATCCTTTTTTTTTTTCTTTTTTTTTTTGAGGAGGCACTGCCTCCCTTGCCTCCTCGGAGGAAACGCACTGTGCATATATATATATATATATATATATATTTTTTTTTTTTTTTTTTTTTTGTCGACTGAACAAGCGATACCAATCATTTGTGAATGAATCATTCTTTTGTCTTGATTCTTTCTTTTCCGTGAATTGGCCAAACACGCTTGCATAACGATCTGAAACGATATGTCACTGAATCATCTCTAGCGGTTTCTCGGTCAGTAACAACAAATGCAGAACAAATGGCGATGTTTTCAGGAGTTCCGCTAGTTTACTTTGAACTACGCAGCACGGCCCAGTGGATAAACGGAACGTAAGCTTAAAAAAGCTGTGTTTATTCCCGCTCACGATTACCATTATTAAAAAGCGCCGCGACATCCAGTGAGAAGCGTTTCAATTCGACACACACCTCTCGGTTACAAACCACAAATTTTTAAATCGGATAAAACAGCCTCAACATTCCCTACAAGACTGATGATGAAAACAGGAGAAACACTGTGACATGAACAAAGACTTTTAAATCCCTTACAAACATTTACCATGACTGTACTGTAGTAATTTACCATGGTTAGGGCGGAATTGTTGAATATGTATATTGAATACTATGTTATAGTCATTTATATTGCATTACATTTACTAATTAGGTGGGTAGGGGAATATATAATTAATTTCTTTGTGAAGGTGTGTAGTGTGTTTAAGCGTTGTTTATATATAACATATCACAATAGAATATCATTTGACAGTGGTAGTGAGTCGCAATGCATGGTTTTACCTGTGGTTACCAAGTCTCACTGTCAGAATATTTAAATTTAAGCCTATAATAATTATAAATAAAATAATTCTTACCAATAAGACAGACAAAAACATTGACGGATAATTATACAATACATAGTCTTTAATATAATATATATATAGTCTATAATATCTATAGAGAACTATCTCAGTTGGGGTTTCTTGGCTGGTGCATGAAGTACACAACCTGATAATTTCTTATATTTGAACTTGAAATGTCAGTCTAACCCATTTAATCAAGTGATGTTGTGGTGCTTTTCCACTGCAGACGGTGAAGGATGCTGCCGAGACGTGCAAGAAACTAAACATCCCTTTCCCTGAGGTCAACATTCCCAATGGACACTCAGAGAAACCGAAGGACTTCTATGTGTTTAAAGGCCAAAACGTTCCAACCGTGATCCACATCCCTCTTTTTAATGTGGTCAACTGTGGAGGCAAGTTAAAGTCTTACAATGTCTTGAATAAAACTGAAATATCAACTGTGTTCTGATTTAAGTGTGTTAATGTTTCTTCAGACAAAATTGAGGCCTGGAGGAACAAATATACGACTTTTCAAGGTCCTTACAGCGCTGAGATGATCACTGATCTCATGAAGGTCGCTGGAAAAAACATCACAAACAACAGAGTGAAACTGGTGGAGCAGATCCGTGCGGCCGTTGGGCAAAAAAGATTCAGACGCCAACATGAACAATGAGAATCTGAATGCAGACTAGACGGATCTTCATGTCTTACAATAAATACTGTTTCATTTCTTTTCTTTTCTGAATCATCACTTAAGATAAATCACCATTTTTACTTTTTTACACAAAACGTGATTTGTGTGGCTCTTCAGTGTTTCCATTATATTTCTGTTTAATATGTTCAAAATGTTTCTGCTGTTTCTTCATGCATGACCTGTATTCAACACAGACTGGATGATTGCTTATTAAAATATTGTATTACTTTGCCTCTGTTCCAATTAATTAAAGTACACATGAAATCAAAATTGACCTTATTTATTTTGTTAGCTAGTTTTGTGGTGAACAATTCATCGTGCAAGTCAATCCACACAAAAAAAATTGTTCGGCTTGTAATAAACCACTCCCCTCCGACCGTTAGTCTGCTATGAGCGAGAGATGGAGAGGAGGAGCGCTAAAGTAAAACCCTGCCCTCTATTCAATATTCTGTTTTACTTGGAAATACGTCACAACACTGGAGAAAAATCGTTCGCAACTTCCGGTTCACGCGGACTTTAATAAACTGTTCCTCTAAAAAATAGATTTTACCCTTAAATGCTGATTGTAATAGAACTGGCAGTTCTGGTACTGGATGCTGATTGGTCAATCCAGATTTCCAGCCTAAAACACACCAGCTACCTTTTGTCATTTTTACCTTTCTTATATAATATTATGGAAATTATTATTTGAAATGGTCTTATTAATTTAACAAAGGTCAAAAAATTTAATAATATTCAAATATAAATTTCTGACAGACTAATCAGACTTAAATAATATAGAGTACATTAGAAAATACAGGAATATGCAGAGGATCAAGCACTCAATAAACATCATGAGTTTCAATAGCAAATTATGGAAGCTGCTCAGGTGTAATAGGATACAATTTAAACAAGAGGGCACCTAAGTTTAATCCTCACTGCTTGGACACTATAGAAGTGAGAAACTGTAGAAGGGTAGTATTTGATTATTATTTTTTTAATATTTAAATGTATGTTTTTATCTCTAACAGACTGTATAATCAAAAAATGTAAAAATATAATAAAATTAAAACATTTTCAAATATTACATAAAAGGATCAAATGGAAAGGATAGGTCCAATTAAAGCAGAATTTAAAAAAGGAAATATATTTGTATTAAAATATATGTTACCGATTTAATGTTTAGTGATTTAACTGATACTTAATTTATTTATTAATCTAATGCTGATTATATACAAACATGGCATTTATTATAGTCCTTTCAGTTTACAATTCAGTTTAGTATGTGTTCAAGTGACATGATAAACTTTCTCCTGTGATATCGCAGTTAATCAGTTTATTAACACTTTGTTGAGTTTAACAAGAATAGACTTTGTGTTTACAGTAGCAATCCTTATGATTTGTTAAAAATCTTTAACTCAAAGTCAAACTGTAGCTATGTTTCTATCACACTGTTTTTATGCGCATTTTAAAGTTTTTACCCTCACTGTTTTTTGACTTGTGCGAAAAAGAGTTATAATAATGGGAGATGGAAACGCATTTGCTGAATAAATTCTGATGTAGTGAACATTAAACCCACCACGCGACAAATCGGCTGTTTCAGCTGATGGTGCTTTATTTACTATTGGTTACCAATACCACCATCATCCGCTCAAACAACTTGATGGAAACAAAAAACAAACCAATTTTTTTTTTGTTGAAAACTTTGGAAAGATTCGCTTCACGTTTAGATGGAAACCCAGCCTCTTTCAACAGTGTTTGGCAGCAGCGTTTCTATTATTAGTAAGTTTATCTGCTTCAAGAACAGCGCCGTTATTACCTTGCTAGTGAGAAATGTCATGTAGCTTTTAAGTTGCTAAACTTTTACTATTTTACAACAAGTCAAGTAAAGCCACCTTTTCATAGCGCTTTTTACAATGCAAATGGTTTCAAAGCTATAGAAGCCCGTTTCCACCACAGTTGAGTAAAAAAAATGAGATTCTTAAAGTCATAAGAATGAGAAACTTTCTCATAATAATCTCATAATCTCATAAATAATGACTTAGTATGTCATAATAATGAGAAACTTTCTTGTACTAATCCCCAACTGGATGGAACTGAATTAAATACTTTGAATGTTGCGATCCTATCTGACTTATGATAGCAACCTGAGTCGTAACAAAGCACTTTTTGCCAGAGGAGAACTGGCCCCCCGACTAAGCCTGGTTTCTCCCAAGGTTTTTTTCTCCATTTTAACACCTGTTTCCCACCTGTTTGCCACCTGATGTCACCTGTTGGAGTTTGGGTTCCTTGCCGCTGTCGCCTTTGGCTTGCTTAGTTGGGGACACTTGACAATTGATATTTGATATTCAACAGTGCTTTGATCTACCTGCATTGACACTATTCTTTAAGAGCTGCTGTGCAGCCCAAATAATGTACCAGTTATCACTGTAAAGCTGCTTTGACACAATCTACATTGTAAAAAGCACTATATAAAGGTGACTTGACTTGACTAATGACTTAATATGCAGGAACGATTCACTGCAGGGTTATCTCCCTCTACCCTGAAGGTTTACGTGGCGGCCATTGCGGCCTACCACACACCTTTGGCTGGTTTTTCTCTTGGTAGAGATCCTCTTATTACTCGCTTCCTCCGTGGCACCCTGAGGCTGAGGCCTGCGGTATGCACGAGGGTTCCGGCTTGGGATCTGGCCGTCGTGCTCCAAGGCCTTTCCCTAGCCCGCTTTGAGCCTATTGAGGAGGTCCCAGTCAAGTTTTTGACCCTCAAAACTCTGTTCCTCCTTGCTATATCTTCCTTAAAAAGAATAGGAGATTTGCAGGCCCTTTCGGTTGCCCCCTCGTGCTTGGAATTCGCACCTGGTATGGTGAAAGCCTTCCTTCATCCCAGACCTGGTTATGTCCCTAAGGTCCCCACTAATGTGGCCAGGCCCATCGTACTGCAGGCCTTCTGTCCTCCTCCCTTCAGAACTTCGGACCAGGAACACCTTAATTTTCTTTGCCCTGTTCGGGCGCTGGATGCTTACGTCCACAGAGCTGCCTTGTGGCGTAAGACTGAACAACTGTTCATCCTCTTCGGGTCCCCTAGCAAAGGGGCCCCGGCATCTAAGCAAAGAATGAGCAAGTGGATAGTCGAGGCTATTTCACTCGCTTACGAGTCGGCCAGGCTGCCCTCACCTTTAGCAGTCCGAGCCCACTCTACGAGAAGTATGGCGGCCTCTAAAGCCCTTCTTTCGGGAGCCTCTCTTCAGGACGTCTGTGATGCGGCAGGCTGGTCCTCACCGCACACATTCGTCAGGTTTTATGATCTTGACCTTAGCTCCCCCGGGCCTGGGTTCTCTCTGGTGATTGACGAGTCACACCAGACAGGCCTTTGTAATTATGGCTGCGTGGGTATTAACGTTCCCAAAGCGTCAATTTCTCAACGCAACGCGAGTTCCCTTGAAAGGGAATGTCTCGGTTACGACTGTAACCTTAGTTCCCTGAAGAGTCGCCCTATAGTTTCTATAGAAGTCAAGTCAAGTCACCTTTATTTATATAGTGCTTTTTAAAATGCAGATTGTGTCAAAGCAGCTTTACAGTGATGGTGAAAATGATGTCAATGCAGGCAGATGCAAAGCACTGTTGAATATCAAATGTCAAGTGTCCCCAACTAAGCAAGCCAAAGGTGACAGCGGCAAGGAACCCAAACTCCAACAGGTGACATCAGGTGGCAAACAGGTGTTAAAATGGAGAAAAAAAACCTTGGGAGAAACCAGGCTTAGTCAGGGGGCCAGTTCTCCTCTGGCAAACAGTGCTTTGTTACGACTCAGGTTGCTATCATAAGCCCGATAGGATCGCAACATTCAAAGTATTTATTCCAGTTCAATCCAGTTGAGGATCGTATTCATCACGCCGGTATGGACGGTTTGTTGAGAAACTGTGCCACTGGCTGTCGTGTCGATGAGGCCTTCACAATGGATGATCTAGTTGGCTCAATCTCTGCTGATACTTCAGGGGTGTGTTGAGGTCGTGTCAAGGTGCAGGTCCTCGATCTCACCTGGATACGGCCCGGATCCGGTTGACTACGGTAAACCTCGGGATAAACAGAAAGACTAATATTAGCGTATATGCCATTCTTCTTCTGATGTTATGAGTACATCTGGTGTTATAGGAAGTGTTCCCGGTTCCGGCTGACCTAATTTATGCAGCCTAATAATCCTTTAACGGATTTGAAAAAAATAAATTGTTAATGTGTTATGTGTATGCCAGGTTAAAGAGATGCGTTTTTAGTCTAGATTTAAACTGACAGAGTGTGTCTGCTTCCCGAACAATGCTAGGAAGACTGTTCCAGAGTTTAGGTGCCAAATAGGAGAAGGATCTACCACCTGCAGTTGATTTTGATATTCTAGGTATTATCAACTGGCCTGAATTTTGAGATCGCAATAGACACGAAGGACTATAATGAATTAAGAGCTCGCTCAGGTACTGGGAAGCTAAACCATTTAGTGCTATGTAAGTAATTAGCAAGATTTTAAAATCTATACGATGTTTAACAGGAAGCCAATGCAGTGTTGACAGAACTGGGCTAATATGGTCATACTTCCTAGTTCTAGTAAGAACTCTAGCTGCTGCATTTTGTACGAGCTGTAGTTTATTTATCAGGCGAGCAGAACAACCACCCAGTAGAGCGTTACAGTAATCTAGCCTTGAGGTCATGAACGCATGAACTAACTGTTCTGCATTTGTCATTGAGAGCATATGTCGTAGTTTAAATATATTTTTAAGATGGAAGAATGCGGTTTTACAGATGCTAGAAACATGGCCTTCAAATGAAAGATTGGTATCAAAGAGCACACCCAGGTTCCTAACTGATGACGAAGACTTAACAGAGCAGCCATCAAGTGTTAGACAGTATTCTAGGTTATTACGTGAAGACGTTTTTGGTCCAAAAATTAGAATCTCTGTTTTTTGAATTTAGTAGTAGGAAATTACTGGTCATCCAATTTTTTTTATATCAGCTATGCATTCCGTTAATTTTGTGAATTGGTAAAGGGCACAAAGAAATATAGAGCTGAGTATCATCAGCGTAACAGTGAAAACTAACACTGTGCTTCCTGATGATATCTCCTAAGGGTAGCATGTACAGAGTGAAAAGCAACGGTCCTAGTACTGAGCCTTGCGGTACTCCATATTCAACTTGTGATCGATATGACCTCTCTTCGTTTACTACTACAAACTGATAACGATCAGATAAGTATGATTTGAACCATGACAGTGCAATTCCACTAATGCCAACATTATTTTCGAGTCTATTTAAAAGAATATTGTGATCAATAGTGTCAAATGCAGCACTAAGATCCAGTAACACTAATAGAGAGATACAACCCCGATCTGATGAGAAGAGCAAATCATTAGTAACTCTAATGAGAGCAGTCTCAGTACTATGGTACGGTCTAAATCCTGACTGGAAATCCTCATAGATACTATTTCTTTCTAAAAAGGAACATAGTTGTGATGAAACTGCCTTTTCTAATATTTTTGACAGAAAAGTGAGATTTGAGATCGGCCTGTAATTGACTAATTCTCTAGGATCAAGTTGTGGTTTTTAATAAGAGGTTTAATAATAGCCAGCTTAAATGTTTTTGGTACGTATCCTAGCGATAAAGATGAATTTACGATATTAAGAAGAGAATCTATGACCTCTGGAAGCATCTCTTTCAATAGCTTAGTCGGTATAGGGTCTAACATACATGTTGTTGATTTTGACGATTTAACAAGTTTAGACAATTCTTCCTCTCCTAAAGAAGTAAATAAATTGAATTTTTCCTCAGGGATACTACAATGCACTGTCTGACGTGATACTGTAGTAGACGGTTGCATTGTTATAATTTTCTCTCTAATATTGTCAATCTACTGCTGTGCTGTTTAGAAACATCAGAAGTTGAAGCTTTATTTAGCCACTGTATCAAATAAATACCTAGGGTTGTGCTTATTTTCTTCTAAAAGTTTTGAAAAATAGGCAGATCTAGCAGTTTTTAAGGCATTTCTGTACTCAATCATTCTCTCTCTCCACGAAATGCGAAAAACGTCTAGTTTTGTTTTCTTCATTTTTCTGGCTGCTACCTTTAGGGCCCGAGTGTGCTCGTTGTACCACGGTGTTGGATTAATTTCCTTAATCTTTTTTAAACGCAAAGGAGCAACTGAGTCTAATGTGCTTGAAAAGACAGAGGCAATAGTTTCTGTTGCAACATCGAGGTCTTCTAAGCTGTCTGGCATGCTAAGGCGATGAAACTGATCAGGAAGATTATTTATAAAGCGATCTTTAGTAATAGAAGTGATGGTTCTACCAAATTTATGGCAAGGAGGCAGTTTAGCTGCTTTGACTAAATGTAGTATACACAAGACTAGATAATGATCTGAGATGTCGTCACTCTGCTGCAGAATTTCAACGACAGCAATATCAATTCCATGTGACAATATTAGATCTAAAGTATGGTTACGACAATGAGTGGGTCCTGACACATGTTATCTAACTCCAATAGAGTTTATAATGTCTGTAAATGCCAATCCCAATGTGTCTTTATTATCTACATGGATATTAAAGTCACCAACAACAAGGACTTTATCTGCAGCTAGTACTAACTCCGATAGAAAATCAGCAAATTCTTTGATAAAGTCTGTATGGTGTCCTGGTGGCCTGTATACAGTAGCCAACACATGTCAACTTACATAATGTTACGTAAAGTACCATCACTTCGAAGGAATTATATTTGAAAGACTTTTAACTAATACTGTAAATATTACTATAAATTACAGCAACACCTCCCCCTTTGCCTTTCTGACGAGGATTGTGTAAAACAAGTTTTTTTTATTTGATTTAAATTAATGTTTATTGTATTTATTTCAAGTAGGTCATTTTTTAGTGAACTATAACAACCCTGTTAAGATCTGTTACCAGATTTTCTAGAATGTAATGCTTTTATTTCACAATCTCAACTACACGCCCATTTAAAGAATTCTAACAGTAACGGAAGAAGGTAGTGGCATCACAGTCATACAGCAGAACACCAAAACCTAAAATCAATATACATGTAAAATATCAATAAGAATGTACAAACAAATAAAATCATTATATAGAAAATTAATATTATATGTAGTATTATTTTATATATGCCATACTTCTGGCACGCCTGTCAGCGCTTACTTCAGACACTTTAAGCTAGCGTTGCTTTGTTTGAGTGTGCTTTATAGCTTCCTGGCCGTGACGTCACCTGCTTCTGACGTCTCGTCACACCATTGGACGGATTTCACACGTGCTTCATGACGACGTCACGCGTTGCGTTCTCAAAGCATTAATTTCTCGACGCAATGTCTCGTTCCCTCTTCAGGGAACTAAGGTTACAGTCGTAACCGAGACGTTTCTGTGCTATGATGAGGTCTGAATCCTGACTGAATTGAGCCAACACAACTTTTTCTAGTATTTTAGGCATGAATGGAAGATTTGAAATGGGTCTGTAATTTGCTAATTAATTTGGATCTAATTGTGGTCTTGGGACATGACCTAGAGATAAAGACGAGTTAATAATATTGAGAAGGGGCTCTTCTGCTACAGGTAACAACTCTTTCAGTAGTTTAGTGGGTATTGGATCTAATAAACATGTTGTTGGTTTAGACGCAATGATAAGTTTATTTAGCTCTTCCTGTCCTATAGTTGTAAAGCACTGCAACTGTTCTTGATGGGCAGTAATTGAAGCGGAGTCATAAAACACTGTCAACGGTTGTACATTTACAATTGTAATTTGATCACATAGAAACCAAAACTCAGTGTTCTGAGAAACAAATACATTTTTCACCCTTTCTTTTCTGTTTATTTTGTAAATATATAGTGAATATGCAAGTCAAGACACCTCTTTTTCTATAGCACTTTATACAATACAGATTGTTTCAAAGCAGCTTCACAATAGTAACATGTTCAAATTCTCCTGTAAAGCAGCTCTAATAAGCCAATAGTGTCATCATTCAGCTCAAGTCATTTCAGTGTTGATTCAGTTCATTTCAATAACTGTAAAATTCATTAATTCCGCAACAATTGTGCATACATACTGTATAAACTGTGTATCTGTGCACATACATGTACGTGTGACACTCCACTGCACACTGAACAAGCAAAAGACACAAGATAGTAGTGTTTTACATTTGTCACATCCGTGTGTAGTTTGACGTTCATGGCTAATCATTTAATGCATGGCTGTAAATTTCTTATAAAAGCTGGGCCCTATTTTAACTATCTAAGCACATGGTCTGAAGCTCATGGCGCAGGTGCACTTGGGGCGTGTCCGAATCCACTTTTGCTAGTTTAACCACGGAAAAAAATGGTCGGCGCATCAGGCTCATGCTCTAAAGCCCTGGATACACTGCACTGATTTTAGCAATCCTATAAGATCATTACTTTATCGCACTGTGCGACATGGATCTACTAAACTTGGGTACGACATGCAGACTGTACGATGATGACACCTATTGACTTGTAGGCTACGATGCAAGTTTCTATAGAAGTCAAGTCAAGTCACCTTTATTTATATAGTGCTTTTTACAATGCAGATTGTGTCAAAGCAGCTTTACAGTGATGGTGAAAATGGTGTCAATGCAGGCAGATGCAAAGCACTGTTGAATATCAAATGTCAAGTGTCCCCAACTAAGCAAGCCAAAGGTGACAGCGGCAAGGAACCCAAACTCCAACAGGTGACATCAGGTGGCAAACAGGTGTTAAAATGGAGAAAAAAAACCTTGGGAGAAACCAGGCTTAGTCAGGGGGCCAGTTCTCCTCTGGCAAACAGTGCTTTGTTACGACTCAGGTTGCTATCATAAGCCCGATAGGATCGCAACATTCAAAGTATTTATTCCAGTTCAATCCAGTTGAGGATCGTATTCATCACGCCGGTATGGACGGTTTGTTGAGAAACTGTGCCACTGGCTGTCGTGTCGATGAGGCCTTCACAATGGATGATCTAGTTGGCTCAATCTCTGCTGATACTTCAGGGGTGTGTTGAGGTCGTGTCAAGGTGCAGGTCCTCGATCTCACCTGGATACGGCCCGGATCCGGTTGACTACGGTAAACCTCGGGATAAACAGAAAGACTAATATTAGCGTATATGCCATTCTTCTTCTGATGTTATGAGTACATCTGGTGTTATAGGAAGTGTTCCCGGTTCCGGCTGACCTAATTTATGCAGCCTAATAATCCTTTAACGGATTTGAAAAAAATAAATTGTTAATGTGTTATGTGTATGCCAGGTTAAGGAGATGCGTTTTTAGTCTAGATTTAAACTGACAGAGTGTGTCTGCTTCCCGAACAATGCTAGGAAGACTGTTCCAGAGTTTAGGTGCCAAATAGGAGAAGGATCTACCACCTGCAGTTGATTTTGATATTCTAGGTATTATCAACTGGCCTGAATTTTGAGATCGCAATAGACACGAAGGACTATAATGAATTAAGAGCTCGCTCAGGTACTGGGAAGCTAAACCATTTAGTGCTATGTAAGTAATTAGCAAGATTTTAAAATCTATACGATGTTTAACAGGAAGCCAATGCAGTGTTGACAGAACTGGGCTAATATGGTCATAATTCCTAGTTCTAGTAAGAACTCTAGCTGCTGCATTTTGTACGAGCTGTAGTTTATTTGTCAGGCGAGCAGAACAACCACCCAGTAGAGCGTTACAGTAATCTAGCCTTGAGGTCATGAACGCATGAACTAACTGTTCTGCATTTGTCATTGAGAGCATATGTCGTAGTTTAAATATATTTTTAAGATGGAAGAATGCGGTTTTACAGATGCTAGAAACATGGCCTTCAAATGAAAGATTGGTATCAAAGAGCACACCCAGGTTCCTAACTGATGACGAAGACTTAACAGAGCAGCCATCAAGTGTTAGACAGTATTCTAGGTTATTACGTGAAGACGTTTTTGGTCCAAAAATTAGAATCTCTGTTTTTTGAATTTAGTAGTAGGAAATTACTGGTCATCCAATTTTTTTTATATCAGCTATGCATTCCGTTAATTTTGTGAATTGGTAAGTTTCGTCAGGGCACAAGGAAATATAGAGCTGAGTATCATCAGCGTAACAGTGAAAACTAACACTGTGCTTCCTGATGATATCTCCTAAGGGTAGCATGTACAGAGTGAAAAGCAACGGTCCTAGTACTGAGCCTTGCGGTACTCCCTATTCAACTTGTGATCGATATGACCTCTCTTCGTTTACTACTACAAACTGATAACGATCAGATAAGTATGATTTGAACCATGACAGTGCAATTCCACTAATGCCAACATTATTTTCGAGTCTATTTAAAAGAATATTGTGATCAATAGTGTCAAATGCAGCACTAAGATCCAGTAACACTAATAGAGAGATACAACCCCGATCTGATGAGAAGAGCAAATCATTAGTAACTCTAATGAGAGCAGTCTCAGTACTATGGTACGGTCTAAATCCTGACTGGAAATCCTCATAGATACTATTTCTTTCTAAAAAGGAACATAGTTGTGATGAAACTGCCTTTTCTAATATTTTTGACAGAAAAGTGAGATTTGAGATCGGCCTGTAATTGACTAATTCTCTAGGATCAAGTTGTGGTTTTTAATAAGAGGTTTAATAATAGCCAGCTTAAAAGTTTTTGGTACGTATCCTAGCGATAAAGATGAATTTACGATATTAAGAAGAGAATCTATGACCTCTGGAAGCATCTCTTTCAATAGCTTAGTCGGTATAGGGTCTAACATACATGTTGTTGATTTTGACGATTTAACAAGTTTAGACAATTCTTCCTCTCCTAAAGAAGTAAATAAATTGAATTTTTCCTCAGGGACACTACAATGCACTGTCTGACGTGATACTGTAGTAGACGGTTGCATTGTTATAATTTTCTCTCTAATATTGTCAATCTACTGCTGTGCTGTTTAGAAACATCAGAAGTTGAAGCTTTATTTAGCCACTGTATCAAATAAATACCTAGGGTTGTGCTTATTTTCTTCTAAAAGTTTTGAAAAATAGGCAGATCTAGCAGTTTTTAAGGCATTTCTGTACTCAATCATTCTCTCTCTCCACGAAATGCGAAAAACGTCTAGTTTTGTTTTCTTCATTTTTCTGGCTGCTACCTTTAGGGCCTGAGTGTGCTCATTGTACCACGGTGTTGGATTAATTTCCTTAATCTTTTTTAAACGCAAAGGAGCAACTGAGCCTAATGTGCTTGAAAAGACAGAGGCAATAGTTTCTGTTGCAACATCGAGGTCTTCTAAGCTGTCTGGCATGCTAAGGCGATGAAACTGATCAGGAAGATTATTTATAAAGCGATCTTTAGTAATAGAAGTGATGGTTCTACCAAATTTATGGCAAGGAGGCAGTTTAGCTGCTTTGACTAAATGTAGTATACACAAGACTAGATAATGATCTGAGATGTCGTCACTCTGCTGCAGAATTTCAACGACAGCAATATCAATTCCATGTGACAATATTAGATCTAAAGTATGGTTACGACAATGAGTGGGTCCTGACACATGTTATCTAACTCCAATAGAGTTTATAATGTCTGTAAATGCCAATCCCAATGTGTCTTTATTATCTACATGGATATTAAAGTCACCAACAACAAGGACTTTATCTGCAGCTAGTACTAACTCCGATAGATAATCAGCAAATTCTTTGATAAAGTCTGTATGGTGTCCTGGTGGCCTGTATACAGTAGCCAACACATGTCAACTTACATAATGTTACGTAAAGTACCATCACTTCGAAGGAATTATATTTGAAAGACTTTTAACTAATACTGTAAATATGACTATAAATTACAGCAACACCTCCCCCTTTGCCTTTCTGACGAGGATTGTGTAAAACAAGTTTTTTTTATTTGATTTAAATTAATGTTTATTGTATTTATTTCAAGTAGGTCATTTTTTAGTGAACTATAACAACCCTGTTAAGATCTGTTACCAGATTTTCTAGAATGTAATGCTTTTATTTCACAATCTCAACTACACGCCCATTTAAAGAATTCTAACAGTAACGGAAGAAGGTAGTGGCATCACAGTCATACAGCAGAACACCAAAACCTAAAATCAATATACATGTAAAATATCAATAAGAATGTACAAACAAATAAAATCATTATATAGAAAATTAATATTATATGTAGTATTATTTTATATATGCCATACTTCTGGCACGCCTGTCAGCGCTTACTTCAGACACTTTAAGCTAGCGTTGCTTTGTTTGAGTGTGCTTTATAGCTTCCTGGCCGTGACGTCACCTGCTTCTGACGTCTCGTCACACCATTGGACGGATTTCACACGTGCTTCATGACGACGTCACGCGTTGCGTTCTCAAAGCATTAATTTCTCGACGCAATGTCTCGTTCCCTCTTCAGGGAACTAAGGTTACAGTCGTAACCGAGACGTTTCTGTGCTATGATGAGGTCTGAATCCTGACTGAATTGAGCCAACACAACTTTTTCTAGTATTTTAGGCATGAATGGAAGATTTGAAATGGGTCTGTAATTTGCTAATTAATTTGGATCTAATTGTGGTCTTGGGACATGACCTAGAGATAAAGACGAGTTAATAATATTGAGAAGGGGCTCTTCTGCTACAGGTAACAACTCTTTCAGTAGTTTAGTGGGTATTGGATCTAATAAACATGTTGTTGGTTTAGACGCAATGATAAGTTTATTTAGCTCTTCCTGTCCTATAGTTGTAAAGCACTGCAACTGTTCTTGATGGGCAGTAATTGAAGCGGAGTCATAAAACACTGTCAACGGTTGTACATTTACAATTGTAATTTGATCACATAGAAACCAAAACTCAGTGTTCTGAGAAACAAATACATTTTTCACCCTTTCTTTTCTGTTTATTTTGTAAATATATAGTGAATATGCAAGTCAAGACACCTCTTTTTCTATAGCACTTTATACAATACAGATTGTTTCAAAGCAGCTTCACAATAGTAACATGTTCAAATTCTCCTGTAAAGCAGCTCTAATAAGCCAATAGTGTCATCATTCAGCTCAAGTCATTTCAGTGTTGATTCAGTTCATTTCAATAACTGTAAAATTCATTAATTCCGCAACAATTGTGCATACATACTGTATAAACTGTGTATCTGTGCACATACATGTACGTGTGACACTCCACTGCACACTGAACAAGCAAAAGACACAAGATAGTAGTGTTTTACATTTGTCACATCCGTGTGTAGTTTGACGTTCATGGCTAATCATTTAATGCATGGCTGTAAATTTCTTATAAAAGCTGGGCCCTATTTTAACTATCTAAGCACATGGTCTGAAGCTCATGGCGCAGGTGCACTTGGGGCGTGTCCGAATCCACTTTTGCTAGTTTAACCACGGAAAAAAATGGTCGGCGCATCAGGCTCATGCTCTAAAGCCCTGGATACACTGCACTGATTTTAGCAATCCTATAAGATCATTACTTTATCGCACTGTGCGACATGGATCTACTAAACTTGGGTACGACATGCAGACTGTACGATGATGACACCTATTGACTTGTAGGCTACGATGCAAGTTTCTATAGAAGTCAAGTCAAGTCACCTTTATTTATATAGTCCCCAACTAAGCAAGCCAAAGGTGACAGCGGCAAGGAACCCAAACTCCAACAGGTGACATCAGGTGGCAAACAGGTGTTAAAATGGAGAAAAAAAACCTTGGGAGAAACCAGGCTTAGTCAGGGGGCCAGTTCTCCTCTGGCAAACAGTGCTTTGTTATGATTCAGGTTGCTATCATAAGCCCGATAGGATCGCAACATTCAAAGTATTTATTCCAGTTCAATCCAGTTGAGGATCGTATTCATCACGCCGGTATGGACGGTTTGTTGAGAAACTGTGCCACTGGCTGTCGTGTCGATGAGTAAATGTAGTATACACGAGACTAGATAATGATCTGAGATGTCGTCACTCTGCTGCAGAATTTCACATTTCAGTCATACAGCAGAACACCAAAACCTAAAATCAATATACATGTAAAATATCAATAAGAATGTACAAACAAATAAAATCATTATATAGAAAATTAATATTATATGTAGTATTATTTTATATATGCACTATTATTTGTGGCAATGTGAAGGAGTTTACAGGTGTTTCTTCAACACTTCAATGTATATCTTTTGAGTGATTTATAATCAAGTTATTAATCAATATTTATCTGTCTACATATTAAATTATTTGAATGACTTCTTCAAGCGTATGTTAAAGCATTTATTTTACTTCCCATCTTCAATATAGAGAATAATGACGATGTCTGAACCTCTTACTGAGTGAAAATGTTCTCTGACCAGGAAACTTCCCCAACTTGACCTTGAAGAAGCTGTGTATCTCTCTGTGTGTGTGTGTGTGTGTGTGTGTGTGTGTCAGTATCCATAGTTACAGGTTCTGACTTTGTGAACAACTGGCATGCAGCCAAGATGAAATGACCATCTTTTAGACAAACTGGTGCATAGAAAGGCTGATACATGACCTTGGTTCTTACTAGAACTAGGAAGTATGACCATATTAGCCCCGTTCTGTCAACACTGCATTGGCTTCCTATTTAACATTGTATACATTTTAAAATCTTGCTAGTTACCTACAGAGCACTAAATGGTTTAGCTCCCAGTACTTGAGTGAGCTCTTAACACATTATAGTCCTTCACTTCTATTGTGATCTCAGAATTCAGGCCAGTTGATAATACCTAGAATATTAAAATTGACTACTGGCGGTAGATCCTTTTCCTTTTTATAATGCAGCCCTGAAGTGTCAACTAAACCATCCCCTGCGAAGGCCTCCTTCCCTTTCCTTTCCCTATGTATAGATAAAACGTTATCAAAATGATTCCAAGACTTGGTTCTTGGACCTGATTTTGCTTGCTTTTTTTGCTTTTAAGTTAAGGCCATATATGCTTGAATGATTATGAAATTAAGTAATTGCAATACGTCCTTAGTTTTTCATAAGATAAGATGACTAAGTAACAGTTGTGAAAATTAGGTTTTTGAGTCTGATGTCTGTAATCAACCACAAAGTTTAACAATAAGGATGAAGATAGTATGTTGCAAGAGGAAGAACATTCGGCTTAGTAAGAAAGAGATACAGAGACTGATAAGCCGACAACATAAGGATTAGATTATAAGGCATTGATCAATCGATGAAGTTGCAATTTCCCAAAAAGTAGTATAAAAGTCTGACAAGTAAAAGGCCTCCTCAGATGCTGCCTGCATTAAGCGTAGAAGGATACCTGATACCCTAAAGAGAGGCGCTTAACAGCATCTTCAATATTGCTGGATAGATAGAGCTTTTTAGCTTAAGCTGATTTAAGTTTTATTTTGTTTTATTTTGCAAAACTGCTTTGTATTGTAACCAATAAAAGTATTTTTATGGTTATGATTGCCTTCTGTGAGACTTAACTTAACTACAAACTGAGCCTCAATAAAGAACAACTGCAAGATTACGTCATCCCTGAAGGACTTCAACCTGCCGGCAGGTGAGTACTTTATGGTTTAGGCCAGATTTGACCAACCTTACCCAACCTGAATAATCCTAGGGTTAAAAGGTGTACTATAAAGTCATACCGACTAACAACGAGTGTAACGGGTAGTATTCATCACTCTATCCAGCAGACATTAACATTGAGACAAAGTTAATATGGTCATAGTTCTGTTCAATATAGAAAGCCATATTTCATTTTGTTTCAGTATTCTGTTTAATATACAAAGTAATTTTGTTTTAACATCATTTGTGATTGAAAGAGGTGAAATTAAACATAAATGAAATATCACACAACATTATTAATTTAACATGTGCAAGCATCCCTATCCCTGGTAATGTGTCCGAAGTCTTTTGCCTTTTCTCAGTAAAAAGAGCCTTATATAAACATGTTCAATCAGATCAACCTGTTGCCTGCCACAAAAACTAAAAAAAAAAAAGGTGAGGTGCATGAGGAGAGGTTGCATGATTACAAGGAAATATAAAAAAAATTCCTGGTCCCTGTGAATGATTGTATAATTTATCATTCACAACCCCACCCTCATGATTATGTCTGGACTTGCAGTGTAGTTTCAGAGCTATATAAAGAGCATCTTCTGTCTGGATGTTAAGGTAACAGCTGCTGTGGTGTTGATGGTGAAGACTCAGAATTTACAGGAATAGTAAGTATAGTAAGTATATACTTTTAAGCTTAAAGTAAATAATGTCGTTTCAGCAATATCAAGGCAGTTAAAAGGTATATATATATATATATATATATATATATATACACATATATATGTGTGTGTGTGTGTGTGTATATATATATATATATATATATATATATATATATAGTATCTCACAGAAGTAAGTACACCCCTCACATTTTTGTAAATATTTTATTATATCTTTTTTATGTGACAACACTTTGCTACAAAAGTAGTAAGTGTACAGCTTGTATTACAGTGTAAATTTGCTGTCCCCTCAAAATAACTCAACACACAGCCATTAATGTCTAAACTGCTGGCCACAAAAGTAAGTACACCCCTAATATGGTGGCCACCATTATTTTTCAGCACTGCCTTAACCTTCTTGGGCATGGAGTTCACCAGAGCTTCACAGGTTGTCACTGGAGTCCTCTTCCACTCCTCCATGACGACATCACGGAGCTGGTGGATGTTAGAGACCTTGCGCTCCTCCACCTTCCGTTTGAGGATGCGGCCCAGTTCGAAGAGAGGGGATCATACTCTGCTTCAGTATGTCACAGTACATGTTGGCATTCATGGTTCCCTCAATGAACTGTAGCTCCCCAGTGCCGGCAGCACTCATGCAGCCCCAGACCATGACACTCCCACCACCATGCTTGACTGTAGGCAAGACACACTTGTCTTTGTACTCCTCACCTGGTTGCCGCCACACACGCTTGACACCATCTGAACCATATGAGTTTATCTCGGTCTCATCAGACCACAGGACATGGTTCCAGTAATCCATGTCCTTAGTCTGCTTGTCTTCAGCAAACTGTTTGCGGGCTTTCTTGTGCATCATCATTAGAAGAGGCTTCCTTCTGGGATGACAGCCATGCAGACCAATTTGATGCAGTGTGCGGCGTATGGTCTGAGCACTGACAGGCTGACCCCCCACCCCTTCAACCTCTGCAGCAATGCTGGCAGCACTCATACGTCTATTTCCCAAACACAACCTCTGGATATGACGCTGAGCACGTGCACTCAACTTCTTCGGTCGACCATGGCGAGGCCTGTTCTGAGTGCAACCTGTCCTGTTAAACCGCGGTATGGTCTTGGCCACCGTGCTGCAGCTCAGTTTCAGTGTCTTGGCAATCTTCTTATAGCCTACGCCATCTTTATGTTGAGCAACAATTCTTTTTTTCAGATCCTCAGAGAGTTCTTTGCCATGAGGTGCCATGTTGAACTTCCAGTGACCAGTATGAGAGCGTGAGAGCGATAACACCAAATTTAACCGGGGAGAGAAAATGGCTAATTGGGCCCAATTTGGACATTTTCACTTTGGGGTGTACTCACTTTTGTGGCCAGCGGTTAAATTTTTAGCAAATTTACACTGTTATACAAGCTGTACACTCACTACTTTACATTGTAGCAAAGTGTCATTTCTTCAGTGTTGTCACATGAAAAGATACAATAAAATATTTACAAAATGTGAGGGGTGTACTCACTTCTGTGAGATACATATATAATCTCAAATAACAGAAACTGACTTGCATGTGGACTCTATTGTTTTATAGATGAGTGTATCCAAACCCCAGGAAAGGTATGTAATCAGTTTCATGGAAGCATTAAAATAAGTTTTGTACTACAATACTTACACAATTAAAGTCTAACTATGAGAATAACTGTTCAAAATAAACTGCAGACTTAACTGCATTGAAATCTAGAATATTCAATATCTAAATCTCAAATAAGTTAAATTCAGGACTGTTCTGTCTGTCGCTGCAGCGGTATGGTGCGAATCGAACCCTCTCTGAATAAGAATGAAGCGGAGTTTGTAGCCGAAAGGAAAAAATCTGTTCTACAAAGCCTGAAGAAGCTTCAGATAGAGTGCCGTCAGGTAAAGCTTCTTATTTTATACTTCATATATCTGAGATGACCTGTGAATGGTGCTGTGGCCGATGAACATCAGATGTCACAACAATTTCACTTTCTTGAACTATGCCATTCTTAGCATTGAAACAATACTAAGTCAACAATTATGCATCAACGTTAAAGGATTAGTTCACTTTCAAATGAAAATTACCTCAAGCTTTACTCACCCTCAAGCCATCCTAGGTATATATGAGTTTTTTCTTTCTGATGAACACAATCGCAGATATTTTAATAAATATCCTGATGCATCCGAGCTTTATAATGGCAACGAGTATAAGCTGAAGAACATGCCTTCCTCCATCATAAACGTGTAATCCACACTGCTCCAGGGGGTTAATAAAGGCCTTCTGAAGCGAAGTGATGCGTTTGTGTAAAAAAATATCCATATTATCAAGTTATGAACTAAAATATCTGCCAGACCGCCTTCCAGAGTTGGAAAATGAGCCTATTTTCAAAAAATAGTGGTGTGTTCCTTTAAGGAAAGCATTACATTTTGCAAACATTATTGAAACATTACTTTCGAACAATCTCTGAACATTCTGAATCAAGTAATAACATTTAAAAATTTAAAAACATTTAAAAACATTTTGAGAACATAAAGACCAGATAACATTGAATGAACATTCTATTAATGTTACTTGAAGACTGTTTGTTCATAACTTTAAGAGAACCTTGCCAGAACGTTCTGAGAATGTTCCCTGTTAGCTGAGCTCTTACTTTAAAAAATAAGGTGGATATAATGCTTTGAGTGGTGTGTGTTTCAGGATGAGGTGCCAAACATTGCCTTACTGGGTTCTGGAGGAGGAGAAAGAGCCATGGCGGCTTTGCTGGGATCCCTGGTTCAGCTCCAGAAAACAGGTCTTCTGGACTCCATCCTTTATCTGAGCGGAGTTTCTGGATCCACCTGGTACAAACCCTGAGAGACACACACACAAACACACACTTGGTTGAATGTCAAAAATGAGAGCATTTGTTGTTCCTCTGAAGGTGTATGGCCTCCTTATATCAGGAACCAGACTGGTCCACCAAACTGGAGACCGTGAAAGACAAGATCATCCAGAGAATTAGCGGTCCTGGAGTCAACTGGGAAGATGCAGTTTCCAAACTTAAGAAATATTACTATGGGAAAGACTTCTTCAGTCTGACTGATGTCTGGGCAGTGACAGTCATCACGTTATATGTGAAAGAGGTCTGTAAATAGTCTATTCATGACCCGGGACAGATCTAGAAATTATATGGTGGCATGAGGACTATAAAGAGAGACAACAGCAAAGCAAGCAATAATGCATATTTCTTGTGGATTTATGGTCTGACATAGACATTTGAATCCATTAACATGCAAAACAGTTGCATTCCCTGAGAGGGACAACAAAGTCATTGAACTTTTAAAAAATTAATTAAAAACAAATGACAGACATTTTCTATTAAGCACATCAACTGATTCTAAATATCTGAGCTTAGAGAAATAGGTCTAGACTAATACAAATGAGAAGACAAGTTGTTGCATGTGTTATAACACAAAATTAATACATAGGTGAGACAATGAACATGATATGAATAATGAATCCATTGAAATAAGATGTATATGCGATTAATTAACTATATCTATAATATCAAGTTACAATAAAATCAAGTCAAATTTGTGCTTTTCACAATACACATATTGTTTTAAAGCAGCTTGTCTGTCATCACCGGAACTAAGATCACCGTTTTTAAATAGATTTCTTATGCCATGATCGAAATCTTCTTGACGAGAAAATGATAAAATGCTTATACAAAGGTCAAAATAAATGTGGAAAAACGTTGTGGAAAATAATAGTGTACCGTAATCACAGATATCTTGTCCGGATGAGATTCGATTTCCCCGCTGAATTCATTGTGGTCCACTGAATCGGGCTACACAGGTTGCGCTGTGTTTTGACTCACTAAAAAGATCCGGTTCATAAGAGTCATTTGTTCATGAATTGGTCTATGCACATGTTGTTCATAAGAGTCATTTGTTCATAACATCTGGCTTATATCGACTATATCTGAAAATACAGACAGTGTAAAACATATTCACTCGTTTTAACCAATATCATAGAGATAAAACTGACGTGAAATGTAAAATCTCCAAAATTACTTTTGTACTTCAAAGTCAAACAGTCATTATTTCCTTATCTCAAGCATGAATGAGGTTATGAAATTTACTAATTTGCTCTTTATAAAGTCTCTCACTGCAGAAATGTAAAGATACTTGAGGCTTTGAGGCAAGAGAACTGTTGTTGTACAAGTTTTAAATCCTGAACTTATTGGTGATTGAAGAAATGGAATGTATTTGTCAACCGGTCTCTACAATAACATGAAGCTGCAAAATCTGTGTTCTCTATAGATCGACGAACACACACTCACAGAGCAGTGGAGCCAGCACAGTAAAGGCGGTAAAGTCCCGTTTCCCATCTACACCGTGATCGACAAGAACTGCAAACAGCAAAATAACGGAGGTCTGTGTTTGTCTGAAAGAGAGACAGAGAGTTAATTTGCTCATGTCGGCTGTTATATGGACATGTTTCTGTCTGCAGACCCCTGGTTCGAGATCACTCCATATGAAGCAGGCTATTCTCTCACTGGAGCGTTTGTGGACGCCTCCAACTTTGGCAGTGAGTTTCATAAAGGCTCCAAGAAAAATCAGCAGGATGAATTTGACATGCTGTATCTGCAAGGTAACAAACTCTGTTAAAGGGTAGTTATTTGTAATATCAGCTTATATTGCACACTGTACATCATTTACCTAAAGTTCAGGTCTGTATTATTAGCTTATTGTGTGAAAATATGTGCTATTTACGTTGTGTTAGGGTGTTATTTTGTACCTGTGTCCAGTGTTTTACTGTCTCTGTTTCTCTGCAGCTCTATGCGGAAGCGCTTTAGCTGATGAAGTGGAGATTATGAAACTCCTCTGGCAAAAGATAAAAGGTTCTTAAGCTTAAATTATTATTTATTAGTTATTTCATTACCATCCATTTGATTTTTTTTTTTTTTTTTTCTGTTTTTCAGATTTCTTTCAGAAAAAGGAAACAATATTTCAGGAAATGAGGAAGGGTAAAGCGTTTCTTAGTCTTTATTTATAAGTTGCATTTAACTATTTAACAGCCCTGATTTGATGTTTTTGAAAGAAGTCTCTTCTGCTCACGAGGCTGCATTTATTTGATCAAAAATACAGTAAAAACAGTAATATTTAAAATATTTTTAGAAATGTAAAATAAGTTTTCTATGTGAATATATAGTAAAATGTAATTTAGTGATCAAAGCTGTATTTTCAGCATCATTACTCCAGTCTTCAGTGTCACATGATCCTTCAGAAATCATTCTAATATGATGATTTGCTGCTCAAGAAACATTTCTGATTATTATCAATGTTGAAAACAGTTCTTAGATAAAAGTTAAAAAGAACAGCATTTATTTGAAATGGAAATCTTTATCAATGTCTATTCTGTCACATTTGATCAATTTAATGCATCTTTGTTGAATAAAAGTATCCATTTTTATCTTACCCCAAACTTTTGAATAGTAGTGCATCACAGTTTTCACAAAAATATGACAATAATAATAAGAAATGTTTCTTAAGCAGCAAATCAGCATATTAGAATGATTTCTGAAGGATCATGTGTCCCTAAATTTTATAGAACACCATGAGAGTAGTAAGGAAGCATTCAGACAAGATCCAAACTCTCCAGCTGTAGACGAGTGTTACCAGGTGCTCATGAACCTCGTGGACATGAATCTCTCTGTTTTGACTGGGGAAGATCCTTCTGCTCTTGATGAATCCATCAGGACAACACTGAACGGTAACAAGCCACTGATTGGTCTGTATGTCCTTCACAGCCTTGTGTTCACATCTTAATTAAAGTTTTAAGGCCCGTTCACACCAAGGAAGATAACTATAACAATAAAGATATAGTTCTAAAAATTGCTCTAAATATAAAAGAATAACAGAGTCCACAGCACAACTGTAACGGTACAGAGAAACAATATCATTGGAATCATTGGAATCACAGACAAAACTGCAGCTTGCGCTTAAAGGGTTAGTTCACCTAAAAATATTAATATTAAGATTAATATTTTGTAAATAAAGTGCTACATTTTGTTTTTTGCACAAACAAAGCACTCACGTCACTTCATAAAATTGAGGTTAAACCACTGGAGTCACATGGATTACTTTAAAGGGGTAGTTCAGCCAAAAATGACAATTCTGTCATAATTTACTGTAGTATCTTTCTTTTGTACATAAAAGATGATATTTTAAAGATTATGTGTAACTAAACAGTTGATAGACATTGACTTCCATAGTAGGAAAGAAAAAAAAAAAAATACTATGGAAGTCAGTGGGGTCCATCGACTGTTTGGTTAGTCCAAAGTCATACACAGGAATACAGATAGCAGGGAAAGACACTCAGTAATGTCAGCCGGGGCAAAACAAGACTTCGCAATGGGCGAGTGTGTGCGTCGGCTTAAATAGTCCGGGTTATGGGAGACAGGTGTGTGTGTAATCAGCACAGGTACGGGGTTATGGGAAATGCAGTCCATGTAAGGTTAATACTCAGGTGAGGGAGTCCTCTGGTGGCGATCGGAGGGAGCCACAGAGGCCAAGTTCGTGACAGAGCCCCCTCCCTGCGAGCAGCTCCTGAAGCGAGGAGGAGGTCGACGACGGGGTCTTCCACGAGGGCGAGGGGCAGGTCGCTCCGGATGGGTCCTATGGAATTCATTGATGAGAGACGGGTCCAGAATGTCATCGCCGTTGACCCAGGATCGCTCCTCCGGGCCATTCCCCTCCCAGTCGACGAGGTATTGTAGTATTCTGCCCCGGCATCTGGAATCCACGAGCTTGTGTACTTGGTATGCCTCCTCGCCTTCCACGATTAGGGGAGGAGGTCTCTGGTCACTGGCCTCGTCTAGGTTCTCCTCTCGGACCACCTGCGGGCTTGGGAAAAGAGACATGGAAAGTGGGTGAGATACAGTATTCTGGAGGTAATGCTAAACGATAGGAAACTGGAGTTATTTGCCTGATGATTTTGAATGGACCCATGTACCTGGGACTGAGCTTTTTACAGGGTAGCCTGAGACGTAGATCCCTGGTTGATAACCAGACCCATTGACCAGGGCGGTAATCCGGATGTGGACAGCGGTAGCGGTCAGCTTGTTCCTTCTGTCGCCAAACTGCCCTCTGGAGGTGAACGTGAGCCTCGTTCCAGACAGCCTTACTCCACTGGAGCCAATGGTCAACAGATGGGAGATCCAATGGCTCTCCTGACTAAGGAAACAGTGGGGGTTGGTACAAAAGTATGCACTTAAAGGGTGTGAGTCCCATCGACGGCTTCTGGAGTGAGTTTTGTGCATACTCGGCCCAGAACAGATACCGACTCCAGTCGGTCTGATTGTGGTGACAATAGGAACGTAAGTATTGGGTGAGTTCTTGATTGAGGCGTTGGTGGGGAGCTTAGGTAGGGGAATGAAGCGACAGGCCTTGGAAAAGCGATCAGCTACTGTGAGGATGGTGGTCTGGCCCTGAGAGTTGGGGAGATCGGTGACAAAGTCTATGGCGATATGAGACCAGGGGCGTTGCGGAATGGGCAATGGGTGTAACAGACCAGCGGGTACTTGGTGTGATGGTTTGGTAGTTTGACATACGGCACAGTTGCGGATGAAGATGATGATATCATACTGTAAAGAAGGCCACTAGAAACGGTCACTGACGAGTTGAGTGGTGGCTGCTATACCTGGATCTCTGCTATACGGAGAGATGTGGGAACATAAGTACGACCAGTGGGGCAGTTCGGAGAAGGTGGTTCAGAATGGTGGGCATCAGTGATTTCTGTCATGATGTCCCATTGAACTGGTGCAAGAATGATGGTGGGAGATAGTATGGGTTCATTGGTCGGTGGTACTAAGGTGGACTGGCGTGAGAGAGCATCGGCCTTAGTGTTCTTGGAACCGGGTCTGTAAGTAACAGTAAATTGAAATCTGGTAAAGAACAGGGCCCATTTGGCTTGTCGGGGATTGAGATGTTTAGCTGAGCGGAGGTATTCCAGGTTTCTGTGATTGGTTAAAACAATGAATGGGTGCTTACTTCCCTCCAAGCAATGCTGCCATTGTTCCAAGGCAGCCTTCATGGCCAGTAGCTCACGATCTCCCACGTCGTAATTCTGTTTGGTGGAAGTGAGTTTGCGGGAGTAATACGCACAGGGGAACAGTTTGGAGGGATTGCCCTGAAGTTGGGAGAGGATTGCCCCGATACCCGTGCTGGAAACGTCTACCTCGACAAGGAATTCCCGTTCGGGGTCTGGATGATGTAAGATGGGGGCCGTTGTAAAGCATCCTTGAAAAGCCTTGAAAAGCATCCTTAGAAGTGGTTGACCTGACCAGCCTTGTATTTCCTTTCTTGAGCATGGTGAGAGGTGAAGCAATCGTGCTGAAGTTTCTAATAAATCGCCTGTAGAAGTTGGCGAATCCTAAGAAGCGTTGCAATTCTTTGATAGTGGTTGGTAATAGCCAGTTTACCACTGCCTGGACCTTGCTGTCATCCATAGCGACCCCTTCCGAGCTGATAATGTAACCCAGGAAGGACGTGGCGGTCTGGTGAAACTCACACTTCTCAGCTTTGACGTAGAGTTGGTTTTCTATGAGTCTTTGTAGGACAGAGCGGACATGGCGAACGTGATCGGGGTAAGTATCTGAGTGAATAAGAATGTCGTTAATGTATACTATGACCCACTTGTTAAGCATGTCCCGGAAGACGTCATTGATGAAGGCCTGGAAGATGAACGGACTATTGACCAGCCCGAACGGCATAACCCGGTATTCATAGTGCCCTGTGGTGGTGGAGAAAGACGTTTTCCATTCATCCCCCTCCCTGATACGGATCAAGTTGTAAGTGCTCCAGAGGTCTAGCTTGGTAAAGTATTTGGCCGTGCGAAGTTGTTCTAGGGCAGCTGGAACCAACGGCAGGGGATAACGAAATTTCACTGTGATGTCATTGAGGCCTCGGTAGTCAATACAGCGTCTTAACCCCCCGTCTTTCTTCTTTACAAAGAAGAACCCAGCAGATGCAGGAGACATAGATGGTTGAATGAATCCCTTAGCCAGTTCCTCCTCAATATAGTTCTTCATAGACTCAGACTCAGGTTGGGAGAGCGGGAAGATGCGACCCTTGGGGGGCATCGTACCTAGGATTAGGTCGATGGCACAGTCGCTAGTGCGATGTGGTGGTAACTGGGCTGCCTTGGACTTGCTGAAAGCCTCTGAGAGATCTTGGTATTTGGCTGGTAGCTGGTTAATGGGTGGTGATTGTTTGGGAAAGTTCTGTAGTTGAGGAGTCTGGAGACAGTTTCGACGACAGTGGTCGGACCAGTGAATGATCTGGTTGTCTGCCCAATGAAATTTGTGGGTTATGTTGGCATAACCATGGTAATCCAAGGATGACGGGGTTCTGAGGTGATTTGATAATGAATAAATGAATTATCTCAGTGTGCAATGCCCAAGTTTGAAGAGACACATCGTCAGTGGTGTAATGAACCTGTCCAGTTCCCAGGGGGCGTCCATCTAGCGCTGCCACTGACAACACAGAATTGCAGGGGATAAATGCAATGTTATGTGTCTTGGAGAAATCAAAGTCCATGAAATTACCGGCTGCTCTTGAGTCTATCATGGCTAGGGCATTCGCTGAGTTATCTTTTATCATTAGTCTGGCTGGAATTTCAATATTGGGGGAGGTAGAAGGGAAACTCACCGCAGTAGCGTTTCAGTTATAGTTATCATCCTTGGTGTGAACGGGCCTTTATTGAGACAGATTTGAGAAGGAAACTTAAAATTAAATACTGTATAAAATACAAGGCCATATTTCAGATCATATCTGCATTTAAAATGTGTCATTTGTAAGTCGCTTTGAATAAAAGCATCTGATAATGATTAAATGTAATTTTAAAAAATGTATTACAGTCTATTTTTGCTTTTTGGCAAAATTTAAAAACAACTATGAAAATCAAACCATGAAACAAAAAAGATATACAAACTAGAATAAGAAGAACTCACTAATGTACATGTCCCGTCTTTTTACAGACATCTCTGGAGGCCATAAGGAAATACTGAGAACTGTTAATAAACAAGCAGAAAAACTGAATGTGAAGAGTTACACCATGGATGTATGCACCAGTTTAAGTGGTCGGACTGGTTTCTGGCTATTTGGTAGGTTGAACTGTTTCTAATATCCATCCATCCATTCTCCACATCACTTTTCTAGAGTTGTGTGGATGCTGATGCTGATTTAAGTGTACCTTAGTGTTACCAAAATTTCCATCCATTGTTTTAACATAAACTAATAAACATGCAATAATGTGATGCATATTTGTCACACATAAATAAAACAGGTCAGATTTCTGCAGACAACTATTTGAATCTATTTGATTTTATTTCAATCATAATATATAAATAATATTTTCAAATAGCTTAGAATCAGCATAAATCTGTAGTTGTTGAAAAACTGTGAACATGGTTAAAACATGGCTAGCTGTGGAACAAGCAATATTCAATTCAATCGTTACATATATTGTTTTACAGATGCTTGGATGAGCATTATTAAATGCATGAATCGGTGGACCTGGGGCAGGAATCATAACTTCCTCCACGACATGACAGGTAAGAACAGACCTGCTGACTGGAAATTCCATGTGAATAATATAATAATGCTGTGATCCCTCAGCACAAGCAGTTCCCTCCACTCTTCTGAAAACTGAGACGAGAGACTTTGAAGACGCCGGGCTGTTGCTCAACTCACCCTACTTCTCAGTGCTGAGAAAAGAGAGAAACATTGACCTCATCATTTCCCTGGATTTCAGTGAGGGTGATCCTTTCATGGTATTATACACGTTTTTATTTCTTTACAGTTTCACTCATAAGAAAATGTTAGTAATTAAAAAATAAGAGCAATTGTGATGCTTTTCCACTGCAGACGGTGAAGGAAACTGCCGAGACGTGCAAGAAACTAAACATCCCTTTCCCTGAGGTCAAGATTTCCAGTGGACACTCAGAGAAACTGAAGGACTTCTATGTGTTTAAAGGCCAAAACACTCCAACCGTGATCCACATCCCTCTCTTTAATGTGGTCAACTGTGGAGGCAAGTTAAAGTCTTATAATGTCCTGAATAAAACTGAAATATCAACTGTGTTCTGATTTAAGTGTGTTAATGATTCTACAGATGATATTGAGACCTGGAGGAACAAATATACAACTTTTCAAGGTCCTTACAGCGCTGAGATGATCACTGATCTCATGAAGGTCGCTGGAAAAAACATCACAAACAACAGAGACAGTCTGCTGAAGGAGATCCATGCGGCTGTTGTGAAAAAAGGATATAATCTGATATAGACTAAAATGATTTGCATATGAGCAGTGTTGGGGGGGGTAACGCATTATAAGCAACTTGAGTTACATAATCAGATTACTTTTTTCAAGTAACTAATAAAGTAATGCATTACTTTTACATTTACAATTTAATATCTGTTACTTTTTCAAATAAGTAGCACAAGTTACTTTGTTTTCCCATTTATTGACTGACGCTTCTCCTGTCGCCATGTTGAGAGGAATCGTAAGTGCAGAGGCATTATGTGTAACGTAACACATTCATTTCCTTAAAAAGTAACTACGTAACACAATAGTTACTTTTTATGGGGGTAATGCATTAACTTCCAAAGTAACTTTCCCCAACACTGCATATCAGTCATTTTACAAGTGTTTAATTTCTTTTTCTGTCAGTATTTTTTTCTTCTTCTGCTAATTCTGTTTAATATGTTTCTGCATATTTCAATGTTTCTTCATGCATGCTGATTATAATAAAACAGAGTTATGGTCCTGAATGCTGACTGGTTAATTTCAGAGTTTCATCATTTTTAGTTTTCCCCCTAGTATTTTGGACATACAGTATTTAAAATGGGTTCTTATTAATTCCACAAGGGTTCGGATTTGGTTTCCCTAAACGCAGTGTAATAATTAAATTTCCCAGAAATTTCTTCCATGCCCTTAACAGAGTTAAATACACACACACACAAAAAAGTTAAGTATTTGCATCTATTTGATTTTAGTTTAGTATTAGTTCAGTGTTTTTTCCTTACTATTACTAGTAGTTTATCAAAACTGTATTCAAACGTATGGAAATTTTATATGAAATTAAAATACATAAAATACTGGTCTAAATATATGTTTGAAGTAATACTTTAGAAATTACAAGCAGTAAAGGATCAAGCATAGAAATGTTATTCTGCCCTATAGCAACAAATATTTAGGAGAACATTGGTTTAATTCGTGCGTTACATTAAAAAAATACGGTATAAATGGTGTAATATTTCGTTAGTATCCAGGGATTGCATTGTTCCCTTTTGAAAGGGAACTCAACACTGCGTTTGACATGCTATGGGGAAAGCCTCCTCGTGAACCGGTGCCTGAAAACAATTATCAACTCACGACAATCCTATTGGCCGGCAATAGCCTATGACGTCATCATAGCATGACCTGGAAGTATATAAGGAGCGCCTAGAGAAGCAGTCAGTATCTTATCTGTTTTGTTTGAAAGCAAGCGATATCAAACCGGTACTAAGATAAGACAAACTATATCTGACAAATGTTTCAGGAAGTGTGTGCATCTGTGTCTCATTAGTGTTGACATCTGATCACACAGATAACTTATAACGTTGTCTTTTATGAGAACAAAAGAGCATGTACAGGCAGTTCTTGTGGGATCTGTCTGTTGTTATTGTGAGTGTTATTTACTTGGAGTTCCTCCATAAGTTTGTATTAGTCTATATCGATGATATCCTAATTTACTCCCGGAGTATGGCCGAACATCGCCGTCACGTTGTGGAGGTCCTGAGATGCCTAAGAGATTTCCAGCTATTCCTCAAAGCAGAAAAATGCACATTCCATCAACCCTCAGTACAATTCCTGGGATACAACATCGACAGCAGTGGCATCCGGATGGATGAGGGGAAGGTGGAAGCAGTCAAAAACTGGCCCATTCCCAAGACTGTAAAGGAACTCCAACGTTTCCTCGGCTTCGCTAACTTCTACAGACGTTTCATCCAGGGTTACAGCTCCATCAACAGTCCACTTACCAATCTTCTCCGTAACAAACCCAAGTCTCTGTTCTGAAGCCTTTAACTCTCTCAAGGAGGCATTCACCGCTGCTCCTCTCCTGATTCATCCAGATCCCAACAAACCCTTCATAGTGGAGGTAGATGCTTCCACCACAGGAGTAGGAGCAGTCCTATCACAGCAGCAGGGGAACCCAAGCCGCCTCCATCCATGTGCCTTCTTCTCCCGCAAGCTCAACCCGGCGGAGATGAACTATGACATCGGAAACCGAGAACTTCTAGCAGTCAAGTTGGCCCTCGAGGAGTGGAGGCATTGGTTGGAGGGAGCCAGACATCCTTTCCTAGTCCTCACCGACCACAAAAACCTGGAATACCTCCGATCAGCCAAGAGACTCAACCCTAGACAAGCCCGCTGGGCTTTATTCTTCACACGTTTCAACTTTTCAATATCCTACCGACTAGGTTCCAAGAATGTTAAAGCAGATGCCCTTTCCAGACTTCACACCCCTGAGGAAACAACTGAATCATTGTCAGCCCAATCACCTGGTCTACGGAAACCTTACCTTCGTCCAATGCCTTCTCCAACACTCCGTCGGGTTGCCCACCGGGCTTGCAATATATCACCCGGACACGGCGCATTCCACTTATTCACTCAGCACACGCTTCACTTGGCACTGGCCACCCGGGGGTCAATGAAACCCTCTCGTTGTTGAAAGACCGCTTGTGGTGGCCCAATATGGCATCTGACATGAGAAGGTACGTGCAGGGATGCAAGGAATGCGCCATTTCTAAAAGTTCACGCCATCTACCATCCGGCAAACTACTTCCTCTACCTGTTCCTAACCGACCATGGTCACACCTAGGGGTAAACTTCATCAGAGATCTCCCAGCTTCTAATAATTCTACCTGTATCCTTGTTGTAGTGGACAGATTTTCAAAATCCTGCTGTCTCATTTCCTTGAAGGGACTCCCAACAGCTATGGAGACGGCAGAACTAATGTTCAACCACATCTTTCGCTATTTCGGAATCCCAGAGGACTTCGTTTCCGATAGAGGACCTAAATTCATCTCTAGAGTATGGAGGGCATTCTTCTCTCTCCTAGGTGTGACCGTAAGTCTGACATCCGGGTATCATCCGCAATCTAATGGTCAGACGGAATGGAAGATCCATGAAATTGGTCGCTTCCTACGTACCTTCTGCCATGGCCACCAGGACTCTTGGAGCCAGTACCTGGGTTGGTCCAGTGCGTACTCGGATACCAATCCCCACTATTCCCTTGGTCAGGGGAACCCTCGGACATTCCATCTGTGGATTACTGGTTCCGAGAGAGCGAGAGGGTCTGGGACTCAGCACACCACCTACTGTCACAGATACGCCAGGCTCCAACACCCACCAATCACAACGCATTTCATCGCCTGAGTACTAAATCACGCACACCTGCATCTCATCAGCTCACCCATTAACACCAGTATTTAAGACACTCACACACTCACTCTCATTGTCCAGTTTCGTTCACGTCAAGGAACTTACCTCTGACTTACCTGAAGGACTCCAGTGTTACTTACCTGCTTCCAGTGTCTCCGATCTTCCTCCTGTGTTCTCCTGTTCGTGTGTGAGTGTCGTTTGCCATCCTTGTCATCACCTGTCATCATACCACTACCATCCTGTAAAGCGTAAAGGACTTCATTATCATCTCTGTCACCTCTGTTTATCACTCATTACTCTGCTTGTGTTCAAAATAAACCACCTACTCTGACATCCTCTGTATCCGGCCTGTGTATACTGTAACACTTTCATGAGGGGGTTTTGCTTCATGAAGTCTTTGTTTCTAGGTGAACCGGCAAAGAACGTGACACACGAGTCTCTCAGAATTCCTTTAGAATTCAAATAATGTAAGTACAAATAATTTTTATTGTTATTGTATTTTTATTTTATTGTAATTAACAGTGTAATATTGTATCTGTGAGCTGGTTAGTTTGGTTAAAGGCTTATTTATTCTAACAATCGAGGAATCTTTTGAAATGCCTATGGACAATGAACTGGGAAACATGCTTCTATCTTGTTCCAGTTATTCTTCCACAATCCTTTAGTATTTTTTTTGCTGCATGTTTTGGGAATACCGTCGGTGAGTCTTGTAAAAGTGAAGAATGAATTATGCATGTCTGGTATGCAGACTTTGCCTGCTAGGAATCAACACAGAAGCTTTGATGTAATATTGTTGGAAACAGAACCATGATTGTACTGCTTTAATATTCACGTGTCTTTGACTGGGAATGATGGGACATATGGAAGAGATTGGGCATGACCTCAGGTGTTTGGCACGGCTCAATCTTTGACGAGTCCGTTGGCAGGAAGTTATGAAGCAGAAGCTGCTCTCCAGTGTTGTTACTCACCTTCTTCCTTTTCAGGGTTAGATTATAGAAAAGTTTCAGGATTTTCAAACACTTACAGAGAATCAAACTCCAGTTCCACGTTATCAACTGGAATTCGGTTGCTACGTTTTCAACCCGCTTTTGGTAGTATATGTAAATAAACAATGTTTACTCATTCTTCATGTTACATGGACTGAGAAATTCCTGTTTATTTGTCAGCAAAAGTCTTTTGACAGCTGCAGGGCTTTTGTAAAAACTACAGATTATACTCCTGCATCCCTGCCCATGGACAGTCGGATCATCAGAGGTTTATTAACAGAAGAGTTATTGTTAGGGTAGTTTATCACGGAAAATTGACTTAAAAATTTATGTCATTGAAACAGAAAGTAGCTCGTTCACACTGAATGTTTAGTTCGAAACGGGGCGCATTTTGCATGAAGAATCGCTAATGTGAAAGCTGTCGTGGGAACCTGGGTGCGTACCAAACCCGAGACTACCTGAAGGAGTTCGGTTGCACTTGAACATTGCTGCTCTTCTCAATGGGGACATCGTTGATCCAGAGGATGAGGAAGATCATGATGATGGACCCCTGAACCCCACAACCTTGACGCAAGAGTGGGAGAAGACGTACGGGACAATCTGGAAGTAATAGGAAGTAGCCTACTGTAAGCACTGGTTTTGTGTGCATTTTGTACTTATTTTTTATTACTATCGTTCTAAAAAAAAAGAGAGAAAGATCTCGTTCGTGGATGAAATGAATGAGAGTGTACCCGGTGAGTCGGTCATTTAGCATGTGATTCAATCTAGTGCAGCAATCAGCGCAGTTATAGGTACTGAGCACATACGCTTGTTAATATATTCATATTTAACATACATAACGCCACGTTTAACAGATTTATGAATGTGTAAATGTCTGACCAAACAATTAAAATGTTAATTATGCAAGAAAAGCTTGTGCTTTGGTCATCTAAACCACTTATTTTATGTATTTAAAATATTTGTATTTATTTATGTATTTATTAGGCACAGATTTTAATATATATATATATTTTGTAACGAATCATTTTGGTGAACGAACTGAAAATGAACGAATCTCTTGAAAGAATCAACATTTCCACCACTAGGCGCGAGTCTGTTGATGTCATCCTCCATGACTCCAAGTTTGCACCCCAAATTAACTGGGCAGAGGTTGAAATTCAGCTGCTGAATGTATGCGTGTGCATGCAGTTTCTTTCAAGAAAAAAAAAAAATAGACAGACATATAAAGTTCCCACCTCATTAATAAAGCTGCGAGTGCATACAGACAGTTATCTTTTAGTAAGCAAACGTGTCGCCCTCGCCTTGTGGTGGCTTGGAAGTCCAAGGGGAATCAGATATGTGTGTTTAGACATATGGCAAGCCGTTTTGACTTTTATTCATTCTCAGGATATGAATTCTTTATATCAACAATTGGTAACACTTTAGAATCATTAATAAGTAACTATGCAGGAAGTAATGCATGAGTAGTACTACATTAACATAAAAATCATAATTTTTGATATCAATAATTACATTGTTACTAGTTGATATGTCAGTTCTTGATAACAATTGAATTGCTATTAGTAAAAATGTTTATTTTTGATATCTGAAAATGTATTTCTGATATCAATATAATTTCAGATATCTAAAATGACTTTCTTACTAGATCACATTCATGATATCAGAAACTAACATTGTCACTAGTGACAATGAAATTATTGATATAAAAAAAATGAACATTGTTACTAGTTGCAGTTCAATTGTTGATATCAAGAATAGATATTTGCACTAGTAACAAAGTAATTATTGATATTACAAATTATGATTTTTACTAGTAAGAATTGTATTTCTGATATGTGAAATTGGAATTTCAACTAGTAAGAAATCAATTCTTGATATCAACAATTGCATTTGAATGGCAACCTATAGTGACATTTCACTAGTGAAAATACAATTACAGATATCAAGAATTCTAGTTTTTACTAGTGGAAATGTTGATATCAAGAATTCACATCCTGAGAATGAATAAAAGTCAAAACGGCTTGCCATATAGGCCGCATGTCCAGATATCGGATATGTATCCAATTTAAAACCAAATTTGGAAGTGGTTCAGATTGGATGAGAAAAAAATTCGGATCTCGTTCAGATTTTTGTGTTTACACGTGTGCACAAATTCCAATCTGTGTCAGATGTGAGCAAAAAAATCAGATTTTTAGTGCCAGTGTAAACAGCCCCTGTGAATGATTATTTCTGGACCCTCATGATTATTTCTGGACTTGCAGTGTAGCGTCAAAGCTATATAAAGAGCATCTCTCCGCATATCAAGGTAACAGCTGCTGTGGTGCTGTTGGTGAAGACTCAGGATTTACAGGAATAGTAAGTATATATTTTTAACCTTAAGGTAAATAATGTCGTTTCAGCAATAGCAAGGCAGTTAAAAGTTAAATGAGGTTTCATGGCATTATAAATTACATTTGACAATAATAGTATGAACGAATTTCTGTAATTAACTTTAAAACCAATTTAACACATAGATAAACAATCATGGTAAAAAATGATTTGCGGGATTCATATTTCAGTGACAGTTTTCAATTTTCTATACATCAAAATCTGTGTAATGTTCTTTAAATATAGTATATATACAAACTTTAAGTCAGTTTAATATAATTTAAATTAAAACAATTTTTTTTAAGTGCTGCTATTTTGATCCATACATTTTATTTATCTGACTCTGTTAGAATAAAAACTAGGGATGTAAGTTTGCATGATGCCTGAAATAATCAGCTGTATTATATACTGTATGTGTGTGTATATATATATATATATACAAACCTGATTCCAAAAAAAAGTTGGGACACTGTACAAATTGTGAATAAAAAAGGAATGCAATAATTTACAAATCTCATAAACTTATATTTTATTCACAATAGAATATAGATAGCATATCAAATGTTGAAAGTGAGACATTTTGAAATGTCATGCCAAATATTGGCTCATTTTGGATTTCATGAGAGCTACACATTCCAAAAAAGTTGGGGACAGGTAGCAATAAGAGGCCGGAAAAGTTAAATGTACATATAAGGAACAGCTGGAGGACCAATTTGCAACTTATTAGGTCAATTGGCAACATGATTGGGTATAAAAAGAGCCTCTCAGAGTGGCAGTGTCTCTCAGAAGTCAAGATGGGCAGAGGATCACCAATTCCCCCAATGCTGCGGCGAAAAGTAGTGGAGCAATATAGTGCCGTCTAAGTGGGCCCTTAGACGGCACTGCATCACATACAGGAATGCTACTGTAATGGAAATCACAACATGGGCTCAGGAATACTTCCAGAAAACATTGTCGGTGAACACAATCCACCGTGCCATTCGCCGCTGCCGGCTAAAACTCTATAGGTCAAGAAAGAAGCCATATCTAAACATGATCCAGAAGCGCAGGCGTTTCTCTGGGCCAAGGCTCATTTAAAATGGACTGTGGCAAAGTGGAAAACTGTTCTGTGGTCAGACGAATCAAAATTTGAAGTTCTTTTTGGAAAACTGGGACGCCATGTCATCCGGACTAAAGAGGACAAGGACAACCCAAGTTGTCATCAGCTCTCAGTTCAGAAGCCTGCATCTCTGATGGTATGGGGTTGCATGAGTGCCTGTGGCATGGGCAGCTTACACATCTGGAAAGGCACCATCAATGCTGAAAGGTATATCCAAGTTCTAGAACAACATATGCTCCCATCCAGACGTCGTCTCTTTCAGGGAAGACCTTGCATTTTCCAACATGACAATGCCAGACCACATACTGCATCAATTACAACATCACGGCTGCGCAGAAGAAGGATTCGGGTACTGAAATGGCCTGCAGTCCAGATCTTTCACCCATAGAAAACATTTGGCGGATCACAAAGAGGAAGATGCGACAAAGAAGACCTAAGACAGTTGAGCAACTAGAAGCCTGTATTAGACAAGAATGGGACAACTTTCCTACTCCTAAACTTGAGCAACTTGTCTCCTCAGTCCCCAGACGTTTGCAGACTGTTATAAAAAGAAGAGGGGATGCCACACAGTGGTAAACATGGCTTTTTTGAGATGTGTTGATGCCATGAGATTTAAAATCAACTTATTTTTCCCTTAAAATGATACATTGTCTCAGTTTAAACATTTGATATGTCATCTATGTTGTATTCTGAATACAATATTGAAATTTGAAACTTCCACATTATTGCATTCCTTTTTTATTCACAATTTGTACAGTGTCCCAACTTTTTTGGAATCGGGTTTGTATATATATATATATATATATATATAATCTAAAATAACAGAAACTGACTTGCATGTAAACTCTATTGTTTTATAGATGAGTGTATCCAAACCCCAGGAAAGGTATGTAATCCTGCTCAGATTCATGGAAGCATTAAAATAAGTTTTGTACTACATTACTTACACAATAAAAGTCTAACTGCAGACATAATTGCATTGAAATCTAGAATATTCAATATCAAATAAGTTAAATTCAGGACTGTTCTGTCTGTCGCTGCAGCGGTATGGTGCGAATCGAACCCTCTCTGAATAAGGATGAAGCGGAGTTTGTAGCCGAAAGGAAAAACTCTGTTCTACAAAGCCTGAAGAAGCTTCAGATAGAGTGCCGTCAGGTAAAGCTTCTTATTTTATACTTCATATATCTGAGATGACCTGTGAATGGTGCTGTGGCCGATGAACATTAGATGTCACATTAACCCTCTGGGCCTCTTCGTTTAGGGGTCACACTTAACTTCTTCACGGTCAAAAATGACAGAAGCCTTAAAATTTAACTTTTTCCCCCCAGGAAAAACAATGAAATATATTTGTTCAATAATATTTTTTGATTATTATTCAGAATTTTGGGGGTATTTTATGATACTATGCAATATTTATACAATTTTTATTAGCTATTTTTCCCCACGCAATTTTTTTTTTTCTAATATTTTTTAAAATTATTTTTAAATTAAAGCAGTATTTCATGTTAAAATAGAGACAAAGCATTTAAAATCCAATTTTTTAAGGTAGTTTAGTACCATCTGGTGTGAGTAAAAAAAGAAACTTTTGTAATGCAATGCTGTAACCACTAGATTCCTATCTAGTTCTATATTAAGTGGCTTATAAATCATCTAGTGTTTTTTGACATAAATACTTATTTTTATTGAGATTTGGATTTATACTTAGACACTCTCAAAGACTACTTTTTGTCAAGGTTATGTTAATTTGAAGTGTCAGTTTTTGCATTCATTTTACTACAGTCAAACCTGAACACAGAGGAGGGCATGTTGTTATACAAATGTAACAAAAATGAACAGGTATGTTTTATCACAGCTTAATAAATCTGGGTCTGATCTGATTTCAACCTCTTATTTGAGTCTTTTGGCTCAATTTTACCATTTTGTTACAACCACACCAGTTCATTTGTGTGTGTATAATAGTGTGTTGTGTGTCTGTGAATGTGTGTAAGTGAGTGTGTGTTTCTGTTTTGTACTCTCGATGTTTTAGAGTGTAACCTCTTCCTGGCTGTTCGTTTATTTTCCTTCTTTGTGAATTAATTATTGTTTTTATTACACACATTTGCAAAAACTTGCTCTGTGTTAGTTCATATATATATATATATATGTATAATGTAGGAGGGGGGTGGAGGGTTGGATGTGTCTATTTTGTACTCTTGATATTTTAGAGTGCCCCCCCCCTTCATTGCTGTGCATTGCTTTGAGTGGTGTGTGTTTCAGGATGAGGTGCCAAACATTGCATTACTGGGTTCTGGAGGAGGACAAAGAGCCATGGTGGCTTTGCTGGGATCCCTGGTTCAGCTCCAGAAAACAGGTCTTCTGGACTGTGTCCTTTACCTGAGCGGAGTCTCTGGATCCACCTGGTACAAATCCTGACAACACACACACACACACTTGGTTGAATACCAAAAATGAGAGCATATGTTGTTCCTCTGAAGGTGTATGGCCTCCTTATATCAGGAACCAGACTGGTCCACCAAACTGGAGACCGTGAAAGACAAGATCATCCAGAGACTCAGCGGTCCTAAAGTCAGCTGGAGAGATGCAGTTTCCAAACTGAAGGAATATTACTATGGGAAAGACCACTTCAGTCTGACTGACGTCTGGGCAGTGATGGTTGTCACGACATTTGTGAAAGAGGTCTGTAAATAGCCTATTCATGACTCTGGACAGATCTGGAAATTATTTAGGGTGGCACGAGGACTGACCAAAACACCAAAGCAAGCAATAATGCATTTGAGTCCATTAATATGCAAAACAGTTGCATTTCCTTAGAGGGACAACAAAGCAATCATCATACTTAAAGTATAACAAGTAATTGATTTTATTATTTACTTTAAAAAAAAAAAAAGTCATTTGCACTTTTCACAATACGCATGTAGGCTAGTTTTATCAAAATAAATGAGGAGAAACGTGGCGCAAAATAATAGTATAACGCAATCACAGATATCTTAACCGGATGAGAATCAATTTCCCCTCCAAATTCATTGAAAAACAGTATGCGTCCCGTAGACCTTCAGGGGTTGTGTGAAGAAAAAAAACGAAAAAAAAAAAACGGAAATAAATAGTTCGTCTGCAAAAGATGAATTTCTCAAACATACTCAGGTAAATAGCATTTTTACCGAGAACAAGTTATTGATATCTTGCAGTTAACTGAATCGGGCTACACAGGTTGCGCTGTGTTTTGACTCACTTAAAAGAACCGGTTCATAAGAGTCATTTGTTCATGAATTGATCTATGCACATGTTGCTCTGTGTGTTTTTGGCTCACTACAAAAAACAGTTTCATAAGAGTGATTTGTTTGTAAATCAGGCTAGACAGGTTGCGCTGTGTTTTTGACTCTATGAAAACAACCGGTTCATAAGAGTCATTTGTTCGTGAATTGGGCTACACAGGTTGATCTGTGCGTTTTGACTCACTGAAAGAACCTTTGTATGGCAGCATTTTAATGCCATTAATAACTGAGCACACAACTGATGCTCGCGCACAGTAAATCATTTCCGCGAAAGGATAACAGATCTACACGCTGAAATTCAACCTGAATGATGACAACACAAAATAAAATACTAGTGATCATCAAATCCTTTAAACAGTTTGACTTTGTGTTTAAGTCTTTTCACAAAGCCTTTGTTCTCTAGAAACCCAGTCAGTTTCGGTTAAAATTCTTTTAAGTTCAAGTATTAGCATTATAAACACTGAATTAATAACAACAAATGAAATTAAATTAAGGACATGCATCAGAAAAATTGGGAATGTAGGACAATAAATATATAACCGAATATAACAGCTTGACAGAAACTGTTTTTGCAGTGTTGTCTTATATTAATGTCCATTAAAGCAAGACTATGTAAACAAAAAACACAGCCACTGTGTCCAAAATTGGGAACTTAATCCAGGGGATTAAAACGTATACACGTGCATCTCAATAAATTAGAATATCATGAAAAATATTTTTTTTCTTCTGTAATTTAATTCAAAAAGTAAAACTTAAATATATTCTAGATTTATTAGACATGAAGTAAAATATTTCCAGACTTTTTTGTTTTAATTTTGATGATTACAGCTTGCTGCTCATCAAAATAAAAAAAATCAGTATCTCAGATTATTAGAATGTTTAATTTCAAGTTCTATCAAATGACCATTCTCAGGGTATAAATACTGGGTTTAGGTCAGTAATCCCAACAGCAGTCATGGGGAAGTCTGCTGACTTGACAGTTGTCCAGAAGACGATCATCAAGACCCTCTACAATGAGGGTAAGCCACGGAGGGTCACTGCTGAAAGAGCTGGCTGTTCACAGAGTGCTGTGCCAAAGCATATTCATGGAAAGTTGACTGGAAGGAAAAGGTGTACAAGTGAAAGGAATGACCTTTGATTGTCAGGCGAAGCCGATTTAAGAACTTAGGAGAGCTTCAAAAGGAGTGGACTGAAGCTGGAGTCAGTGCCTCAAGAGCCACCACACACAGACGTCTTCAGGAAGTGGGCTACCACTGTCACTTTCCACGTACCAAGCCATTTCTGAACCAAAGACGACGTCAGAAGCGTCTTACCTGGGCTAAGGAGAAAACTGAAGTCCAGTGTGAAGTTTCCACAGTCAGTGATGATTTGGGCTGCTGGTGTTGGTCCACTGAAGTCCACAGTCAACGCAGCCATCTACCAGGAAATTTTTAGAGCACTTCATGCTTCCTTCTGCTGACAAGCTTTATGGAGATGCAGATTTCATTTTCCAGCAGGACTTGGCACCTGCCCACACTGCCAAAGGTACCAAAAGCTGGTTCAATGACCATGGTGTTACTGTGCTTGACTGGCCAGCACACTCGCCTGACCTGAACCCCATAGAGAATCCATGAACGAGACCATTTCCTCTTAATATCAGTCGAAAGTTGCATTGTTTCGTTGCATTAACACTAGGTTGGTTATTCCCTACATCAAACAAACAAACAAACAAAAAGACCATACAGAGTAATAATAAGAAAAAAAATATTTAAACAATAATTTTTTATATTTGTTTTAATATGTCTTGGAGAAATAGAGTTAACTAGCTATATAAGATGGGCAGCGATGACCATCAGGTGAGTCACTGTGCCAGTTGTTATCACATAGGTTTTTTAAACAAAACAAACTGCTTAAATGAATACATATTGGTGATTTTTTTCTGTTTTGTAATTCACTTACCCAGCAACATCACATATAAAAAAAAATGTATTCAGTGACATGTTTTACCAAATATATCCACAGTAACTAAAACTTAAATATAATACTACAATATACTGCATTAGACAAATCGAATGCAAGCACATGCGAACGAACAAATAGGTCTACTTAATAATAATTAATGCAACACATCTGATATGAGCATGTAACCATGCAATATATTTGTTAATTTTGTTGTGCTAACCGTTGTTGTTTTTTTTAAATTTTTTTTTTATGCCATTTTAGCACTTTTACATTATTTTTCTAAGTAAACATGCGCTTGAAAAACATGTTTGATCATTGAGCACGTCTCTAATGTGTTTTATTTGTTTAGGCTCCTAAAGCTGCTTCGCCAAGCGCGCACTTGCAGTGTTACCATAACCACTTATATGCATCTTTGGGCTCGTTATTTATTTTTTTTCTTCTCCATATTGAGAGGTGAAGCGACAACTTAGTTCAGCTGGAATGTGTATAATGTGCCGGTGTCATAGTTGTTTAAACGGAGAAAAGTCTGTTAATGAGGTCAAAATGCTTGCGCAACAGAGGTGGCCGGAGAGATGGCCAAGCTGATGGCCAGGGAGATGGATTTGTAATGCTTCCTCCAAATTATGATCCTTTCCACCTTAAAGCATCCTTTGGGCAAAATAGGAATAAAGCTAAAATATTATCAATGTTATCCACACGTACGTTATTCAGACGTACATGCTTCTCTATGAAAGGCCAAAAGGTTAAAAAACACGTGAAATTTAACACACGCAAAAATGTGCGCATTTCACATTGCACGTATGTTGTCACGTCATGTTGTTTGCGCGTATTTCACGTGTTGTTGATGTGTTAAATTTCACATGTTTTTGAACCTTTTGGCCTTCCATATTCTGCTCACGGCAAGGTACGCGATCAATCAACACGACTGATTGCTTAGTTAGCAAAGCAAATGCATAAAACACACCCCATACCCGTTTCCTCGCGTGTAGATCTGTTATCCTCTCGCGGAACTGATTTACTGCGCGTGCAAGCATCAGTTGTGTGCTCTGTTATTAATGGCATTAAATTCCACCATACCTTTGACTTTAGTACTTCAAAGTCAATTTTACTCTCAGCATCTCTCACTAAGTCAAGGAGTCATATTTCCTGAGAAAATGTTGCACAAGTTTTAAGTTGAACTTATTGGTGATGAAAAAATGGAATGTATTTGTCGACCGGTCTCTACAATAACATGAAGCTGCAAAATCTGTGTTCTCTATAGATCGATGAACACACGCTCACAGAGCAGTGGAGCCAGCACAGTAAAGGCGGTAAAGTCCCGTTTCCCATCTACACCGTGATCGACAAGAACTGCAAACAGCACAATATCGGAGGTCTGTGTTTGTCTGAAAGAGAGAGAGAGAGAGAGATAATGTGTTTGTTTCAGCTGTTATATGGACATGTTTCTGTCTGCAGACCCCTGGTTCGAGATCACTCCATATGAAGCAGGCTATTCTCTCACTGGAGCGTTTGTGGACGCCTCCAACTTTGGCAGTCAGTTTCATAAAGGCTCCAAGAAAAATCAGCAGGATGAATTTGACATGCTGTATCTGCAAGGTAACAAACTCTGTTAAAGGGTAGTTATTTGTAATATCAGCTTATATTGCACACTGTACATCATTTACCTAAAGTTCAGGTCTGTATTATTAGCTTATTGTGTAAAAATATGTGCTATTTATGTTGTGTTAGGGTGTTATTTTGTACCTGTGTCCAGTGTTTTACTGTCTCTGTTTCTCTGCAGCTCTATGCGGAAGCGCTTTAGCTGATGAAGTGGAGATTAAGAAACTCCTCTGGCAAAAGATAAAAGGTTCTTAAGCTTAAATTATTATTTATTAGTTATTTCATTACCATCATTACCATTGTTTTTTTTCTTTCAGATTTCTATCATGGAAAGGAAACAGTACTTGAGGAAATTGGGAAGGGTAAAGCATTTCTTAGGCTTCATTTATAAGTTGCATTTAACTATTTAACAGCCCTGATTTTATGTTTTTGAAAGACGTCTCTTCTGCTCACCGAGGCTGTGTTTATTTGATCAAAAATATAGCAAAAACAGCAATATTGTGAAATATTATTACAATTTAAAGTAGCTGTTTTTTATGTGAATATATAGTAAAATGTAATTTATTCCTGTGATGCAATTTATATGTATATTATATAGAACCGCATGAGAGGAGACTGGAAACATTGGCAAGAAAGACAGGATCAGAAAAAAACCTTGTGGCGGGACCCAGACTCGGGGCGCCTAATCTGGATCCAAACTCTCCAGCTGTAGACGAGTGTTACGAGGCGCTCATGAACCTCGTGGACATGAATCTCTCTGTTTTGACTGGGGAAGATCCTTCTGCTCTTGATGAATCCACAATACTACAAGGTAACAAGCCACTGATTGGTCTGTATGTCCTTCACAGCCTTGTGTTCACGTCTTAATTAAAGTTTTAAGGCCCGTTCACACCAAGGAAAATCATAGCATAAAAGAATAGCAGAGTCCACACCACAACTGTAATGGTGCAGAAAAACAATATCGTTGGAATCACTTTCAGAACGATTTTTTTCCAGCTGATGAACAATAAAGCCAATCAGAATCCATCCTGCTTTAAAGAGCTCGAGCATTTAAAGCAGACGGCAACAAAACTGCAGCTTGCGCTTTAAAGGGTTAGTTCACCTAAAAATATTAATATTAATAGTTTGTAAATAAAGTGCTACATTTTGTTCTTTGCACAAACAAAGCACTCACGTCACTTCATAAAATTGAGGTTAAACCAATGGAGTCACATGGATTACTTTAAAGGGGTAGTTCAGCCAGAAATTACAATTCTGTCATGATTTACTCACCCTCAATTAGTGGTGAAAAAAGAAGTGGTGCTCACTGTGCTTTCAATCACTATATAAGTCAGTGTACAATTCCAGCTCTGACAGACAGTCTTTCCGTGTGGCACAAGTTCCCAGTCAGTTTCTCTCTCTCCAGCTCCCCAGCTTCCTGGTGGCTTTTAACCGGTCTCTCCACACCAATTACTGAAACGAGACACAGGTGTTTATCATTTGCACTTGACCTACTTATGCACCGCTCGTCTCCTGCCTCTCTCTCCCATTGCAGACCTTGCTGAACCACGCCCCCTCGCCACATAACCCCCCCCCAAATTCAGCTACAGCCATGTGGGCCACCTTGAATTTAAAGGGCTGTAATGCCAAATACCAATGGGTGATCCGTGCGCCGAGCTTACGACTGATGTTCCTCACCCTCTATCTCCTGGGACAGGACCGCTCCAAGCCCCCTGTCCGACGTGTCAGTCTGCAACAGAAAAGGGAGAGAAAAGTCAGGGGAGTGCAAGAGCGGCCCGCCACACAGAGCAGCCTTTATCTGGATGAAAGCCTGCTGGCACTGCTCTGTCCACTGGACCGGATCTGGTGCTTCCTTTTTAGTGAGGTCAGTCAGCGGGCTGGTGAGGTCTGAATAATTAGGTACAAACCTTCTATAATATCCCGCCAGCCCCAGGAACTGCCTCACCTTCTTTTTGGTCTTGGGTCTCGGACAGGTTGCAACTGCTGCCGTCTTATCGATTTGGGGACGCACCTGTCCGTGACCCAAGTGGAAGCCCAGATACCTGACCTCCACACACCCAACCGCACACTTCTTCGTGTTGGCCGTTAGTCCGGCCACCCTCAGCAATCTCAGGAGAGCCTGCAGATGCTACATATGACGCTGCCAATCATTACTATAGATGATAATGTCATCCAAATATGCAGTGGCATATGCAGGGTGCAGCCGGAGTATCCGATCCATGAGACGCTAAAAGGTGGCGGGAGCCCTGAACAACCTGAAAAGAAGAGTAACAAATTGGTGTAATCCAAACGGCGTTGTGAAAGCTGTTTTTTCCTTAGATATAGATGATAAGGGGATCTGCCAATATTCTTTCGTTAAATCCAGTGTCGAATAAAATCGAGCAGAACCCAGCCGATCAAGCAATTCGTCAACCTGCGGCATTGGATACGCGTCAAATTTTGACACAGCATTCACTTTGCGATAATCCACACAGAACCGAACAGAGCCGTCCGTTTTAGGCACTAAAACTGGATTCCTCTATTACTCCTATATCTAGCATCGCCTCTAATTCAGTCTGAACTACCTTTTTTTTGTGTTCAGGCAAACGATACGGCTGGCTGCGCACTACCACGCCTGGCTCGGTCTCGATATGGTGCTGAATGAGGTTTGTGTCACCAGGCAGGGGCGAGAACACCTGCAAATTCAGCTTGCAACTTGGCCACATCAGTGAGCTGTGAGGGCGAGAGATGATCTCCTCCTGGGGCCAGTGCGAGAGATTGATTTTTAGTGTTCACTTCTGGCCCGAGATCGCCAGCATCACTGACTCCGCCTCACTCCACTTTTCAAGGAGATTGAGATGGTAAATTTGATGTGCCCCGCTCCTGTCTGATCATACTACCTCATAACTGAGATCTCCAACTTGTCATGTGACCTCAAAGGGCCCTTGCCACTTGGCGAGTAATTTGGAACTAGAAGTTGGAAGCAAAACAAGTACTTTCTCTCTCAGTGTGGAGTTTTGTTTTCAGGTCCAGTACATACTGAATTTAATTTTTACTGTCCGAAGGCCCGTCCTCCCAAGTTTCTCTTAGAACGTCCAACACCCCGCGGGGGTGACATCCGTAGGAAAGCTCGAAGGGGGAAAACCCAGTGGAGGCTTAGGGGACCAAATAAGAGGGGTTCCCACCATCTGTCCCAATTTTTGGCGTCTTCGTGAACAAACTTTCGAATCATGGTTTTTAAAGTGCGCTTAAATCGTTCGACCAGACCGTCTGTTTGTGGGTGATAAACGCTGGTGCGAATCGATTTAATGCCCAATAATTTGTAAAGTTTGTGGGTCCCTTGATCAGTGAGAATCTCTTTTGGGATTCCCACCCAGGAGATTAAATGAAACAATGCGTCCGCTACACTTTTCGCGGAAATGCTGCGGAGCGCCACTGCCTCTGGGTATCGCATTGCATAATCCACTATGACTAATGCAAAGCGATGCCCATGAACAGATCATTCTAATGGCCCGATGAGGTCCATGCCAGGTGCTTTTGGGGTGGCCGGCGGGTTTACCAGCTGAAATTCACAACAAGACGCGCACCACCTGCACACGTTCTCATGAATGCCTGGCCAGAAAGATCAGGTCATAAGACGATTAAGTGTTGCTGCTTGTCCCAAATGTCCGGCCATCGGATTACAGTGATTTTTGGACAAACCCATCATAAGTTATAAGCAAAAATAGCCATATCTCTCATATTTCGTATCTCCGGACCAGTAGGTGTCGCTGCACTGAAACGCTGCATGTTGCCTCAGGTCATGCTTGTGATGACATGTACCAAGTCTGAATACGATAAAGCGTATGTCTATTTTTGCAAGCGCCACGTAAAATTTGTTTGTGTATTTTTCGAAAACGGTTAGAGAAATCAACTTGAATTCCATAACTTTTTGTCTGCATGGTCTGAAGATGATCTGGTTCAATTTTCGTGAGAATCGGAGTAACGGCCTAGGAGGAGTTAGAAAAAGTAGGTTTTTCGGAAATTTCAAAATGGCGGAAAAATTTTCATGACGGAAAATGACGTCATAGGGTGCAATCATTTCATCTTGAGCCAAGGAATCAGAGGATAAAATAATTTTGTTTCTGTTTTTGAGGGATTGAGTTAGAGACTCCAAATTTGAGACTCCTCTAACCTGCTTGGCCCCTAAAAATCCATTAAAAAAAAATGAAAAAAATACACAAACTAAATAAGAAGAACTCACTAATGTACATGTCCTTTCTTTTTTACAGGCCCATGTGGTGATCGGAGAGCTGCTTATAAAAAAGCAGATAAAATGAAGAGTGATGTGGATGTATACAACAGTTTCAGTGCTCAGATCCTTTTCTGGCCATTTGGTACATTGAACAGTTTCTACTATCCATCCATCCATTCTCCACACCACTTTTCTATACCATGGGGATGCTGATATACACCTTAACTATGAACATGGTTAAAACATGTCTAGCTGTGGAACAAGCGATATTCAATTAGTTAAAATGTATGAGATTTATCTTATTTATATTTATCTTATTTTATATTATTTTAATTCTGACTTTATCTTACAATTCTGACTTTATATCTCCCAATTCTGACTTTTTTCCTCATAATTCTGACTTTATATCTCCCAATTCTGACTTTTTTCCTCACAATTCTGACTTTATATCTCATAATTCTGACTTTATATCTCTCAATTCTAACTTATTTTCTCCCAATTCTGACTTTATATCTCATAATTCTGACTTTATATCTCCCAATTCTGACTTTTTTCCTCACAATTCTGACTTTATAACTCATAATTCTGACTTTATATCTCATAATTCTGACTTTATATCTCTCAATTCTAACTTATTTTCTCCCAATTCTGACTTTATATCTCATAATTCTGACTATATTTCACAATTCTGACTTTATATCTCCCAATTCTGACTTTATATCACTCAATTCTGACTTTATATCTCACAATTCTGACTTTATATCTCTCAATTCTAACTTATTGTCTCCCAATTCTGACTTTTTTCCTCACAATTCTGACTTTATATCTCCCAATTCTGACTTTTTTCCTCATAATTCTGACTTTTTCCCTCCCAATTCTGACTTTATATCTCATAATTCTGACATTTTTCCTCCCAATTCTGACTTTATATCTCATAATTCTGACTTTATATCTCACAATTCTGACTTTATATCTCTCAATTCTAACTTATTGTCTCCCAATTCTGACTTTTTTCCTCCCAATTCTGACTTTTTTCCTCATAATTCTGACTTTTTCCCTCCCAATTCTGACTTTATATCTCATAATTCTGACTTTATATCTCACAATTCTGACTTTATATCTCCCAATTCTGACTTTATATCTCACAATTCTGACATTTTTCCTCCCAATTCTGACTTTATATCTCATAATTCTGACTTTATATCTCACAATTCTGACATTGTTCCTCCCAATTCTAACTTTATATCTCACAATTCTGACTTTATATCTCACAATTCTGACTTTATATCACTCAATTCTGACTTTATATCTCACAATTCTGACTTTATATCTCTCAATTCTAACTTATTGTCTCCCAATTCTGACTTTTTTCCTCACAATTCTGACTTTATATCTCCCAATTCTGACTTTTTTCCTCATAATTCTGACTTTTTCCCTCCCAATTCTGACTTTATATCTCATAATTCTGACTTTATATCACACAATTCTGACTTTTTTCCTCCCAATTCTGACTTTATATCTCATAATTCTGACTATATTTCACAATTCTGACTTTATATCTCCCAATTCTGACTTTATATCACTCAATTCTGACTTTATATCTCACAATTCTGACTTTATATCTCACAATTCTGACTTTATATCTCTCAATTCTAACTTATTGTCTCCCAATTCTGACTTTTTTCCTCACAATTCTGACTTTATATCTCCCAATTCTGACTTTTTTCCTCATAATTCTGACTTTTTCCCTCCCAATTCTGACTTTATATCTCATAATTCTGACATTTTTCCTCCCAATTCTGACTTTATATCTCATAATTCTGACTTTATATCTCACAATTCTGACATTGTTCCTCCCAATTCTAACTTTATATCTCACAATTCTGACTTTATATCTCTCAATTCTAACTTATTGTCTCCCAATTCTGACTTTTTTCCTCACAATTCTGACTTTATATCTCCCAATTCTGACTTTTTTCCTCATAATTCTGACTTTTTCCCTCCCAATTCTGACTTTATATCTCATAATTCTGACTTTATATCTCACAATTCTGACTTTATATCTCACAATTCTGACTTTATATCTCACAATTCTGACTTTATATCACTCAATTCTGACTTTATATCTCACAATTCTGACTTTATATCTCTCAATTCTAACTTATTGTCTCCCAATTCTGACTTTTTTCCTCACAATTCTGACTTTATATCTCCCAATTCTGACTTTTTTCCTCATAATTCTGACTTTATATCACAATCCTGACTTTATATCTCACAATTCTGACTTTATATCTCATAATTCTGACTTTATATCTCATAATTCTGACTTTATATCACACAATTCTGACTTTATATCACACAATTCTGACTTTTTTCCTCCCAATTCTGACTTTATATCTCACAATTCTGACATTTTTCCTCCCAATTCTGACTTTATATCACACAATTCTGACTTTATATCACACAATTCTGACTTTATATCACACAATTCTGACTTTTTTCCTCCCATTTCTGACTTTATATCTCATAATTCTGACTATATTTCACAATTCTGACTTTATATCTCACAATTCTGACTTTTTTCCTCCCAATTCTGACTTTATATCTCATAATTCTGACTTTATATCTCTCAATTCTGACTTATTTTCTCCCAATTCTGACTTTATATCTCATAATTCTGACTTTATTTCACAATTCTGACTTTATATCTCACAATTCTGACTTTATATCTCACAATTCTGACTTTATATCTCACAATTCTGACTTTATATCTCATAATTCTGACTTTATATCACATAATTCTGACTTTATAACTTACAATTCTGACTTTATATCACACAATTCTGACTTTATATCTCACAATTCTGACTTTATATCTCACAATTCTGACTTTATATCTCACAATTCTGACTTTATATCTCACAATTCTGACTTTATATCTCATAATTCTGACTTTATATCACATAATTCTGACTTTATAACTTACAATTCTGACTTTATATCACACAATTCTGACTTTATATCTCACAATTCTGACTTTATATCTCACAATTCTGACTTTATATCACATAATTCTGACTTTATAACTTACAATTCTGACTTTATATCACACAATTCTGACTTTATATCTCACAATTCTGACTTTATATCTCACAATTCTGACTTTATATCTCACAATTCTGACTTTATATCTCACAATTCTGACTTTATATCTCATAATTCTGACTTTATATCACACAATTCTGACTTTATATCACACAATTCTGACTTTTTTCCTCCCAATTCTGACTTTATATCTCACAATTCTGACTTTATATCTCACAATTCTGACTTTATATCACACAATTCTGACTTTTTTCCTCCCAATTCTGACTTTATATCTCATAATTCTGACTATATTTCACAATTCTGACTTTATATCTCACAATTCTGACTTTATATCACACAATTCTGACATTTTTCCTCACAATTCTGACATTTTTCCTCCCAATTCTGACTTTATATCTCACAATTCTGACTTTATATCTCATAATTCTGACTTTATATCACACAATTCTGACTTTATATCACACAATTCTGACTTTTTTCCTCCCAATTCTGACTTTATATCTCATAATTCTGACTTTATATCACACAATTCTGACTTTTTTCCTCCCAATTCTGACTTTATATCTCATAATTCTGACTTTATATCTCACAATTCTGACTTTATATCTCACAATTCTGACTTTATATCTCACAATTCTGACTTTATATCACACAATTCTGACTTTATATCACACAATTCTGACTTTTTTCCTCCCAATTCTGACTTTATATCTCACAATTCTGACTTTATATCTCACAATTCTGACTTTTTTCCTCCCAATTCTGACTTTATATCTCATAATTCTGACTATATTTCACAATTCTGACTTTATATCTCATAATTCTGACTTTATATCACACAATTCTGACTTTATATCACACAATTCTGACTTTTTTCCTCCCAATTCTGACTTTATATCTCATAATTCTGACTTTATATCACACAATTCTGACTTTTTTCCTCCCAATTCTGACTTTATATCTCATAATTCTGACTATATTTCACAATTCTGACTTTATATCTCACAATTCTGACTTTATATCTCACAATTCTGACATTTTTCCTCCCAATTCTGACTTTATATCTCATAATTCTGACTATATTTCACAATTCTGACTTTATATCACACAATTCTGACTTGTTTCCTCCCAATTCTGACTTTATATCTCATAATTCTGACTTTATATCTCACAATTCTGACATTTTTCCTCCCAATTCTGACTTTATATCTCATAATTCTGACTTTATATCTCACAATTCTGACTTTATATCTCACAATTCTGACTTTATATCTCACAATTCTGACTTTATATCACTCAATTCTGACTTTATATCTCACAATTCTGACTTTATATCTCTCAATTCTAACTTTATATCTCACAATTCTGACATTTTTCCTCCCAATTCTGACTTTATATCTCATAATTCTGACTATATTTCACAATTCTGACTTTATATCACACAATTCTGACTTTTTTCCTCCCAATTCTGACTTTATATCTCATAATTCTGACTTTATATCTCACAATTCTGACATTTTTCCTCCCAATTCTGACTTTATATCTCACAATTCTGACTTTATATCTCACAATTCTGACTTTATATCTCACAATTCTGACTTTATATCTCACAATTCTGACTTTATATCACTCAATTCTGACTTTATATCTCATAATTCTGACTTTATATCACACAATTCTGACTTTATATCACACAATTCTGACTTTTTTCCTCCCAATTCTGACTTTATATCTCATAATTCTGACTTTATATCACACAATTCTGACTTTTTTCCTCCCAATTCTGACTTTATATCTCATAATTCTGACTATATTTCACAATTCTGACTTTATATCTCACAATTCTGACTTTATATCTCACAATTCTGACATTTTTCCTCCCAATTCTGACTTTATATCTCATAATTCTGACTATATTTCACAATTCTGACTTTATATCACACAATTCTGACATTTTTCCTCCCAATTCTGACTTTATATCTCATAATTCTGACTATATTTCACAATTCTGACTTTATATCTCACAATTCTGACTTTTTTCCTCCCAATTCTGACTTTATATCTCTCAATTCTGACTTATTTTCTCCCAATTCTGACTTTATATCTCATAATTCTGACTATATTTCACAATTCTGACTTTATATCTCATAATTCTGACTTTATATCACACAATTCTGACTTTCTTCCTCACAATTCTGACTTTATATCTCATAATTCTGACTATATTTCACAATTCTGACTTTATATCTCATAATTCTGACTTTATATCACACAATTCTGACTTTCTTCCTCACAATTCTGACTTTATATCTCATAATTCTGACTTTATATCTCACAATTCTGACTTTCTTCCTCACAATTCTGACTTTATATCACACAATTCTGACTTTCTTCCTCACAATTCTGACTTTATATCTCATAATTCTGACTTTATATCTCACAATTCTAACTTTTCTGAGAATTGTGAGATATAAACTCGCAACTGCAAGAAAAGTCAGAATTAATAATACAAATAAAAAAATCAATAAAAAGTCGCAATTACTTCTTTAATTTTTTTATTTCATGGTGAAAACAAGCTTTCATACAGAGCAGCACATTTCCTGCATTGAATAAGTTCACAAAACAATGTTTATGCTAGTAACAATGCCAATCTCTAAACCAGTTTTGAGTATTTGCCTATAAAAAGCCTTAATTGATTATTTTCCAGTTATCTGAAGCCCGCAACACACCAAGCCGACGGTCGGCCATTGGGCAGTTTTTGTTCGTCGGCTGACTAAAGCTGGGTATACACTGTGTGATTTTCGTCTGATTTTGAGACCCTTTTTTGAGTTAGGCCAATTTTCATCTTTGTGCGTCGTCTGTCGTGCAGTGTTTGTGCCATGTACACAGGGAAACGAGAGGCGACAAACCTCTCCCGACCGGCAATCGGATGGTCGGATGAATTTCTGGCATGTCAGAAATTTTGGTCACCCCTCGTGAGGATATCGCACAGTTGAAGCAGATCTATGAACCTTGTTTTTTCCCTCACTGCGCCTGCGCGAAAACAGAAATGAAACCATTTCATTAATGCAGCCAGAAACATACATAAAGGGCATACCCGGCATGCGATATTTCAAACATATTGTGTGAGCAGTCAAGTCACAGCTCGACCATCGGACCTCATAGTGTGAACACATAAATCGTGCATTTTGGGTTTACATCGCATGCGATCTACTCGTACAGTGTGAGTTGGTAACCTTGCTGAAATCGCACAGAAATCGCACAGTGTATGCCCGCTTTTTTTCTGTGTGTTCCGCACTGTTGGCTAAAGTTGGTCCTAGTTGGCTTTTTTCCAGCCGATTCGACATGTTGAATCTGTGTCGGTCAGTCGGGCCATCTGATCATTTTGATTGGCTGTTCAGCTACTGCCACCTGCTGGTACGGTAAGGCATTCCTTCCTACGCATGCGCAGAAAGGACGTGCTACATGGCTGTCGAGCGTCGGTTTGGGCAACTTTGGACCCAGACGCTGCGGATGTGAGCCAACCCCGCAGTCTGTTTTCGTCGCCACTACTTCCGGGTTTAATATTAATAGCAATCGCTACATCTGCATTGCCAAAATTATTTTGAAAAAGTTATTTTAAAACAATCGATTTCAACAAGTCAAAACAATAGCTGCATATTGGCTCCCTACAAGCTACTTACCTGCTCATAAGTCATATTTTTCAGATACCCGTCTTTCTTTCTTTATTATTTGGGGGAGTTTTGATGTCGTTAGTGACATTCTCACTGATCAGATTCATCCGCGCAGGAGCCGAAGCACAACTCATGTAATGATCAAAACAATGTTCCTCCGCAAGTATGCTTCAACTGCTAGAGGGCCAAAAGTCACATCTATAGTGTAGCTTTAAGAACTATTTACTGAGCCTAAGAACTGAAGAACTTTATTAATAAGAGTGTATTTGTTTTACAGATGCTTGGATGAGCAGTATTAAATGCATGAATCGGTGGACCTGGGGCAGGAATCATAACTTCCTCCACGACATGACGGGTAAGAACAGACCTGCTGACTGGAAATTCCATGTGAATAATATAATAATGCTGTGATCCCTCAGGTGAAGCAGTTCCCTCCACTCTTCTGAAAACTGAGACGAGAGACTTTGAAGACGCCGGGCTGTTGCTCAACTCACCCTACTTCTCAGTGCTGAGAAAAGAGAGAAACATTGACCTCATCATTTCCCTGGATTTCAGTGAGGGTGATCCTTTCATGGTATTATACACGTCTTTATTTCTTTACAGTTTCACTCATAAGAAAATGTTAGTGATTTAAAAAAATAAGAGCAATTGTGATGCTTTTCCACCGCAGACGGTGAAGGATGCTGCCGAGACGTGCAAGAAACTAAACATCCCTTTCCCTGAGGTCAAGATTTCCAGTGGACACTCAGAGAAACCGATGGACTTCTATGTGTTTAAAGGCCAAAACACTCCAACCGTGATCCACATCCCTCTTTTTAATATTGTCAACTGTGGAGGCAAGTTAAAGTCTTATAATGTCCTGAATAAAACTGAAATATCAACTGTGTTCTGATTTAAGTGTGTTAATGATTCTACAGATAAAATTGAGGACTGGAGGAACAAATATACGACTTTTCAAGGTCCTTACAGCGCTGAGATGATCACTGATCTCATGAAGGTCGCTGGAAAAAACATCACAAACAACAGAGACAGTCTGCTGGAGGAAATCCATGCGGCCGTTGGGAAAAAAGGATCCAGATGCTAACATGAATACATTTAACACTGACTAAAATCTGAATATAGACTAAACTAATCTGCCGTGTTGGGGGTAACGCATTACAGTTATATAATCAGATTACTTTTTTCAAGTAACTAATAAAGTAATGCATTACTTTTAAATGTGCATTGTAATATCTGAGTTACTTTTTCAAATAAGTAGCACAAGTTACTTTGCTTTCCCATTTATTGACTGACGCTTCTCCTGTCGCCATGTTGAGAGGAATCGTGAGTGCAGAGGCGTTATGTGTAACGTAACACATTCATTTCCTTAAAAAGTAACTACGTAATGCAATTAGTTACTTTTTATGGGGGTGATGCAATATTGTAACGCATTACTTCATTTATATAGCGCTTTTCACAATACAGAAAAATGAATGGACAGAGATTGTTTTGGCTTTACAGCAGCTCTAAGAAAAAGTTAGGTTTTTGATTGAATCACTTCTGTTGTAAAAACTGTAAGGGGCTGCTTAAATTACACCTTTTTAACTGAAAACAGAAGACTTTTAATGCCGACTTTTAAAGACTTTTTTCTGTTTAATTTGTTCCTGCATGTTTCAATGTTTCTTCATGCACGCTGATTATAAACCTTAAACGCATCTACTCGCACTCTCAGACAAGGGCTGAGCGCAGGTGGAAAAAGGATGGGCTCCAAGTCTCCTACCAAATTTTAAAAGACTGTTTAGTTGCTTATCAAAAATCTGAATCAAATTATTTCTCAAACATGATTGCAAATAGGCCAAAAGTACTCTTTAAAACCATAAATTCGGTTCCAGAAATTATCACTGTTACGCTGACGACCTCCAACTATATCTTCCAATCAAACAAGGAAATGACTTTTCATTAGATCATCTCTTCTCATGCCTCAATGAAGTCAAGTCCTGGATGACAAATAACGCACTACAACTGAATGAAAATAAAACCGAAGTGCTTCTACTGGGTCCTGCTGCTGCTACCAACAACACAGTTAAGTAACAACCTGCACAATCATGCAAGAAACCCTATTTTTCCAATTTGACAAGCACATAAATGCACTTGTAAAAAGTATCTTTTTTCAACTTAGACAAAAGTGAAACAGTTTCTTTCTAGAAAAGACCTTGAAATTGTGATCCATGCACCAATTTCTTCTCGATTGGACTATTGCAACTCTCTCTCTTTATGTTGGCCTACACTGTCTCGGTTACAGATGGTTCAAAACTCGGCAGCCATATTGCTGACAGGAACTAGAAAGAGGGATCATATCTCCCGTTCTTGCCTCATTGCATTGGCTCCCCATAAAATTTAGAGATCCTTCTTTTTGCATACAAAGCATTGCACAACTTGGCCCCGGATTATATTTCTAATCGCATTAAACCATACACAGCTGTTAGGTCATTAAGATCTTGTGATCAGTTACTTTTATCTGTCCCTCGCTCTCGTTGCAAATCAAAAGGTGATCGAGCTTTCTCTGTAGCCGCCACAAAGCTCTGGACTAGTCTTCCTTTGTGTATCAGGGCCTCTCCATCACTGGATGCTTTTAAAATTAGTTTAAAGACTTATTTTTACTCTTTAGCACTTTGGATCAGCTATAGTGTGCTATATAAATAAAATTTGACTTGACTTGACTGAATGCTGACTGGTCAGTTCAGAGTTTCATCATTTTTAGTTTTCCCACTAGTATTTTGGACATACAGTATTTAAAATGGGTTCTTATTAGTTCCACAAGGGTTCAGACTTGGTTTCCTTATAAGCAGTGTAATAATTTAATTACCCAGAAATTTCTTCCATGCCCTTAAATACACTAAAAGTTAAGTATTTGCATCTTTGATTTTAGTTTAGAAATCATATTTTCAAAATTGCGACTATTTGATTCCTTAGACTCGGTATAAACCAGCACATTTGTGAAAACAATCAAATTGAATCAGTTAAATCGCCCTGTGGTAAAAATCAAGTTTTTAATGCTGCTTATGTGTCTATGTGGTGTTTTTAATATGCTTTCAGACAAACCATGTGCAAATTCATCAGTCAACACCATTGCTGAGTATTTTCTCCTTAAATCTGACGTAAAAAAACACGGTTTGAAATCGCTGGTGTCTGTGACGTCACAAACTACGTTGTAACCAATGTGCCGGCAGGCTTTAGCATATCATTAACAGCGAACTAGTCTCGAGAGAAGATTTTTCTGTTGATATGAAAAATCAGGTAGAATTAGCAATATGGCGGGTGTATGATGTATATTACGATGTTATGATGAACTATATGCCTTTCTCCACTGATGTTCAAGCATTTGTAAGGAGACTTGATTGTTAGAAAGCAGCTGTCTGACTCTGAGATGACGAACTTCCCGTTCACATGGTTTGTGTATCATTAGCAACACATTATTAGCCGTTTGATAAGTCAGGCAAAACATTAATCATATTACTGTTATGCGTCCGACGTTGTAAAGAGCCACACCATTATATAGCGTTTACGTCAGTAGGCTGACCGAGTGGATCTCTGAGCAGCGCAAATGAGTGGAGGCGGGGCTAATTTGCATATTAAATTAAGCAACGGTGTAGAATTTCATTCAAGCTATTTTAAGCCTTTTTTTCCCCACAGGATATCACTTTTAAATATGTAATTTTGGTAAGCAAAGATGTTTTATGGGATAAAATTATTACTTTAAAAAGTATGAATATGGTCGTAATGCTTGTATATAAATGCAAACATCAATTAGGCCAAATGCATGAGAACGCTTAATATGCAAACCTGGAAATTGTGCATTAAAATACTGTACAGTACTGTTGCACAAATGTCATGTTTCATTTACCCATGACTGACAAATATGTAACAAGTTATGTTTATTACCAGTAACAGATTTATATGAAAATATTTAATACAAGCCTAGAATTGTATTTTAAGTAATAGTTTAGAAAGCACAAGCAGTAAAGGATCAAGCATAGAAATGTTATTCTGCCTAGCAACAAATATTTAGCAGAACATTGGTTTAATTCATGAGTTACATTTACACTAAAAAAAAAAAAAAAAAAAAAAGTTTCATTAGCATCCAGGGATTGTATGGTTCGACTCCTCCTAGAGTGTTTTCACAATGAAGAATCAAGTTTTAGATATTTAATGTGTATTTGATGAACCATTCCTTGAGAACAGATTGATAAAGCTACCTGTGCATTTGAAGGCTAAGAGTTTATTTAAAAGGAATTAATCAACAGCAAGATTTACAATTTCTACACAAAACGTGCGCGCACACCAATCCAAACACAAGAGTCACAACTGTTGTTTCCAGATGTTTTATTGGAATTAAACTGACACTGATGTTCATTCAGCGGTTTAATCAAACAGGCCGAAGCCCATGTCCTCATCAGACTCCTCTGACTCCTCCTTGGGCGCCTCCTCTTTGGCAGCGGGAGCTGCAGATTTCTCCACCGCAGCGGAAGCAGCAGGAGCTGCAACAGCAAAAGCGGTGGGATCTGCCAGGAAAGCCTTCACCTGTGGAGGAAGAGACACATTACAAGTCAGGCTCACTTCAGACATTCTTTTAGTGCCAACGAAGGCAGGAAGGAAGGAGGGGGAGGAGAAACATCTTAGTATTTTGTCAGCCCAAACATCCCTGCCTGCCAAGACAAAAAGACCTGATGCAGACAGGCTCGGACGAATGGACCCACATCACTGTGTGCAGGATGGATCGACAGAACGACACGGATCAGCCGTCTTGTAACCTAACCTGCGGGAGGAGCACATCTGTGGGGAGAAGAAAAAAAAAAAAAGGGAGTTTTACCTTCTCGGCCAAGGGGAAGGAGTAGTCTGTTTCCACAGCGACAGCCAGGACCCTCTTGTATCCATTGATGACAGAGTGAGGGATGGAGGCAAGGGTGGGGTAGCCGATCTGCAGACACACACAGGCGATGTTCCTCACACCCTGAAAGAAAGAGGAAAAAAAAAAAAAAAAAAAAAAAACACAGACAAGTTATAGACAGATGTCAAGTGCTTCCCAGGCCTGAAGGATGGGCTTGGAGGGAAAATAGGATGTCTGAGACCAAGCGTCCCTGTGAGCCGTGGGATGCAGACGCACAGGGATAGTAGGAAACACATTCATTTATGCAGGGGGAACGACAAACAGGCACTACAACAGCCAGTTCGTAACTTATCCTGCATTTTTACAGATACAAATGTCACCCATAATACTAGTTTAACTCCACTAACCTCCAGGAACCTCTTGTGCAGGGCGTCTTCAGTGATGTCCAGCACCTCGGGGCTGTAGACGCTGCCGTTATCATACACCTGCTGGATGATCAGCCCGTAAGAGAAGGGCGAGATGTTCAGCATGTTGAGCAGCGTGGCCTCGCTGGCGCCCACCTTGTCTCCAGGTTTGATCAGTTGAACGTCGCTCTGCAGGAAGCACAGGTCAGTTAGTTCATTTGCAGTATTAATAAATCAAAATATCAACATGGACTTTCCCCACACTGACACTAGAGCAGCAAGACGTTTCTTTAACCCTCTGGTGCTCTGAGTGATCAAATACCGTTTATTTTATTTTTTCTCCTTAAATGAAATGTATCATTTTAGTTTGATAATTTTTTTTATTCTATTCAATATTTTGTGTTCTTAGGGGATTTTATGGTACTAAATCTTATTGATGCAGTAGTTATATTCCATTTATTCAATTTGAGCATAGACCTGAGAATTAAGTCTCCAACTTAAGCTACATCCACACAAAGCCAGAGCTTTCCCTATCCAATTTCTCCCTCATCTCATGAAATCTGCGTACACAAAACCACTGAAACTGACTCAAAATGATGTAGTATACATGCCAGACCAGTGTGTGGTGCTGTAATTCTGCCACAGATGCACTAAAAATGGACTACAATTTTTTTTTTTTTATAGCAGTTTCAGGCTCCCAAAACTGGACAAAACACCTAAACAATACAAAATTTATGTATACAGATAAACACGACTCCGTGTGGACAGGCTCTTAAACGGTCATAAATCTTTAATGCTTTCATGCACAGAACTTCAGTTAGAATTGTTTTTTTATTGCTGTCAAATGATTAAAAATCGCATCCAAAAAGTTTCACATAATGTGTATATTGTGTAGTTGGATTTATAACAAATCACTGGGGGGCACAATCTTGTTTTCACCAAAAATCATACTCACCAAGATTTCAATGGTTCCTCTGGAGATCTTGGTGGTGATTCCCAAAGCCTGGAAGAAGGAGGTCTTCTCAGGACCCAGACCAGTGTTCTGCGCCGGAACGGTCACCTCACAGGGGGCGATGGCACCGGCACGGGCAGCAGCAGGCACCTATGATCAGAAATGACAACAGTTACATCAAAAGACACGTTTAAGCCCTGACCGCTCAGTCGCTCAGTGATACTCACTTTGTTTGCCAGCAGCAGGTCCCGGACCTCAGTCAGATCCTCCTTTGTGAAGACGAAGCCTACATTCCCACGGATGTGGGGAAGCAGCCTGCAAAAAACACGGAATAAATCAAATTCACCTGAAATTCTTTAAAACAGCAGATAATACACGCAGCGGATACAGAATGTCTGAGACCAAGCGTCCCTGTGAGCCGTGGGATGCAGACGCACAGGGATAGTAGGAAACACGTTTATGTGTGCAGGGGGAACGACAAACAGGCACTGCAACAGCCAGTTCGTAACTTATCCTGCATTAATCAGTACTGTATTAAACCTGCTGTTCGAAAGACTGAAGGTTAAAAATAGGGGTGTGCACAAATAGTTAAATATATTTGGTCTAATCAGTAGTCAAAAAATGAGAATACTATTCGAATTTTACTATGATGTTTGCTGGCTGTAAATGCAGTGAATCCATGATAAATCCTAATCATAAAACTCTGTTATAACTAAATGCACTTGGTGGCGCCGTGGACCATGTTTAACAATTTTATTTTATCGTCACAATGTTGTCGTCTGCCTCGAAGTCTGGAATTACTTAGATGAAAACCTTACAAAATGGAATTACATTTGACCAAATGAGTTAATGCAACAGAGTTATAATACCAACAAAATGAGAAAGCATATGAAATCAAAACAACCGTATAATGAGGAAAGACAGCTGTCCATCACTGCATTCATGACAGGTAAGCGCAGCTGTACCCCCCAGTGAGCCAAGAAGATATCTTATCTGATAGCAAAATGATTGAAACTTAAAGGAAGCATGTCTCATCGAGAGACAGATTTACAAACAGAAAACACTGTTAGAAACGTCTGTCAGCGCAGCTTGTTTTCTCACCTAAGTATGTGGCTATTATTGTTTTTCCTCAACATGAACACTCAAACAGTATGAAAACGATAACCATATACTGACTCAAGTGTACATGTATGTTCTGTACAATAATTGGCACAGTCTCCTTTATTAGCGTTTTTCCCATTCGCACTGCTTGAGCTTAAATGCTTTTGTTCTTTATATTTTTTGTTTACACATTGTTTAATGCTTTGAACTAAAAGAAAACCTTAAGATATAACGTAAGCTTGTTGTATAGGTTGCCTAATTGTAAGTTTGTTCAGAAATGGTTACAAAATCTTGGAATTAAAACGCATTTAACGTAATTTAAATAACTTTTTTTTTTACAAGCCTAAATATTCAAATAAAATATTTTGGGAAAATGCCCACCCCTAGTTAAAAATCAACATCGATATTGTAGTGATGTGTGCTTTTGAAACACTGCATCATGAAACTTCGAAATCTGATCAGTTTTACACATTTGTAGATGTTTTAATGAGACATTAGTATAATTCAAAGTATTACTAGTTGGCTCTTATTGGCCTGTTTAGCTGAGCCATCCATGGAACAAAAGCCCTGAAAATTGATAAAAGGACACATTACACAGACACTTGATATTTAATCTTATCAGATGATTAGTTAATTGCACTTGATAGATTTTACTACGGAGTTTGTTGCATTTACTCGACTGCTTCTACTACTCTCATTTGTAAGTCGCTTTGGAGAAAAGCGTCAGCTAAATGACTAAATGTAATGTAAATGTAAATTTACAGTTCTGACCAGCAGAGGTCACCAGCGTGTGGCACTGAGTGCTTTGAATCCGTGAATCATTTGAAGCAATTGGTTCAATTGATTCAAAGCTTTGAAGAGTTTTCCCCCATCCCAACAATATTCAAGGCGATTCATAATTTAATAGAGATTGCAGACTATAAAAAGCCATTTCTAGCTAATAAAATGTTTGTGCAAAGCACAACTAGAATTTATACGGACTTCAGAAGCTCTAAAAACGTGAAGCCTCATTTATAAAGACATGCATAAGATGATCCTAAACGTGAGAGCACGACCAAACGTTTCTAAAATGTTCCTATGAATGATCTAGAAGATGTCGGTATGCACAAAAATGTTCCTGAATGCATTTCTTTATATAAATCTTATGGTTCAGACTCAATGGGCAAGGAAATTCTCATTTTGGAGGATAAAATCCATTGTATTTAGTCAAATCTGGTCCTATGCGTGTTATATAAATAAGGCCCCACTTTAAAACTTTAAACGCTCAAATTTTTCTACCATAGATCATCCTTGCGTCCAGACCGACACGCACCTCTCCAGAGCAGAGTTGTTCTCCAGGTGGCCACGGATGGCCTTACGCATCATGGTGTTTTTGCCCATGAGCACGACGGCCTTGCCCCGCAGGGACAGACGGATGGTCTGCATCTGCTTGGAGCCGACATTGTCTGCGCCCACGATGAAACACTTCGGGAAGTCATCCAGCAGTTGCTGCACACATGGAGAAAGACATGTCAGAAACTACTCTACCTCACAGGTGTCACAATTAAAAAGTGTCTGAGACCAAGCGTCCCTGTGAGCTGTGAGATGCAAACACACAGGGATAGTAGGAAACAGTTTTATTTCAGCAGGGGGAACGACCGAGCAGCACTGACACAGCTGATCTGTAGATGACCTGCTGTACTTCACATCATAAAGCGCTGAGAACTTACGATGATCTTCAGAAAATAGTTGGACTTCCACGTGGCCCTGTCTTCCCTGGGCATCTTTGCAGTGCTTCCAAGGATCGGTTAACAGCCGGTTTAAAGACAAGGTTGAAAAATCTGCGAAACAGACACAGGAAATCGTATGAGAAGAGTCTTGCTTTGTATAAAACTCAAGTGCTAAAATGCAGCTGGTTGAATCTCAAAGCCAAAAATTAACTATTTGGAAACCTTCCAGGAACATTAACATTTTCATGGCAATTTAAGCACTATTATTTTATCTATTGGCCTTCATTTCCTAAAAAAAAATGTCTGAGACCAAGCGTCCCTGCAGGTCGTGGGATACAGACAGACAGGGATAGTAGGAAACAGTTTTATTTCAGCAGGGGGAACGACCAATCAGCACTGACACAGCTGATCTGTAGATGACCTGCTGTTGATGAATTTGTGTACGAATATTTATCAGTACCATCTACCTTTATATTCAAAATAAGGAAAAAAACCGAGAAAAACAAGCATAAAAACGTTTCACGGCCCAGCTCACATGGCGCAAAGGCCTAAGCTAACAGGCTAATGCTAACTCTTTCCTAAAATAAGTATTTGTACACACACATCGCGTAAGAATTATATCTCCTCATGATTATTAATACATTTATGATATATTTACAGCTCGAACGGTCAAGTATATCGTTTAAAAAATAAGGAAAGCAGCACAGGGCCGCACTGTACCTCACCTCACGATAGGGACGCGTGAAAGAAAGAGAACGTTGTAGGAAGCGGCACAATATTAGTACCTGTACAACATCCAATCAGAATGGCGCAGGAGAGCGTATCTGTGCGCTGATTGGTCAATACATATGTCTCTCACTCTGTAGTAGTGATGGGCGCTTTCCAAAGCCACTAGAAGTTTACAGTAAACTAAGAGATGAAAGAAGACAATTAAGATAATGAAGATAACATAAAGTCCAATTATTTAAAACATTAAAAAAAAAAAAAATTCTCAGATTTTCCCCTTTCATTTAATTAGAAAAACAATGCCAGAGGTAAAGGGTAACGATACAAACATATAAAACACAATATCAACCAAACAAGAAAGTAAATAAAAGTTAAACTAAATAATAAACGAAATATTAGCATGGCATTGCCAGAGATGGACCATGAGGCGCAGTGACGTCATCTGTGCGCGCCAGCAGTCTGTGAGCCACATGAGCGAGCGGATGATGTAAACAACTGCAGCGCGAGACTCCTCTGCTGTCCGTCTTTCTTTATGAACGAGATCAGCTCTTCTCGGTGAGTGAGACGGATTCACGGTGCTGCGCGTCTCCTGCGGATCATGCCCCACGACCCCGATCCTCCTCCGGCGAAGAGATTTAAGCCGGGCTCTCCCTTCTTCCGCCTGGATAAGAAGCCCGGCATGCTGCTGCCCAGAGTGGGACACGCGCCCTTTAGCGTGGACGCGCAGCGGAAACAGCTGCCCATCTACCAGAGCAGAACACAGGTGATCAACCAACTCCGACAGCTGCACAATGCTGTGTTCATCGGTAAGACGTTATGTATGTCTGTAACTTCCGTTATGAGCTGACAGTATTTACAACAAAGTATAACACGGTAATACCTTGTTTTTGGAAGTGCACCGTGGTAATGCTATGTGTTTTACATGTATTGTGACAATACACTACTTCTTGGACATGTACCATAGTAACACCATGCATTTAGACACATACCATGTTAATACCATGCTTTTTTACATGTACCATGGTAATTCCATGCATTTGGACACATACCATGGTAATACCATGCATTTTGGACGCGTACCATGGTAATTTGTACACGTACCATGGTAATACCATGCATTTGGACACATACCATGGTAATATCATGCATTTTGGACGCGTACCATGGTAATTTGTACACGTACCATGGTAATACCATGCATTTTGGACGCGTACCATGGTAATACTATGCATTTTGGACATGTACCATGGTAATACCATGCATTTTGGACGCGTACCATGGTAATTTGTACACGTACCATGGTAATACCATGCATTTTGGACGCGTACCATGGTAATACTATGCATTTTGGACATGTACCATGTTAATACCATGGTAATACCATGCATTTTGGACGCGTACCATGGTAATACTATGCATTTTGGACATGTACCATGTTAATACCATGCATTTTGGACGCGTACCGTGGTAATTTGTAGGCGTACCATGGTAATTTGTACACGTACCATGGTAATTTGTATACGTACCATGGTAATTTGTACACGTACCATGGTAATACCATGCATTTTGGACACGTACCATGGTAATACTATGCATTTTGGACACGTACCATGGTAATACTATGCATTTTGGACGCATACCATGGTAATACTATGCATTTTGGACATGTACCATGGTAATACCATGCATTTTGGACATGTACCATGGTAATACCATGCATTTTGGACATGTACCATGGTAATACTATGCATTTTGGACATGTACCATGGTAATACCATGCATTTTGGACATGTACCATGGTAATTTGTACACGTACCATGGTAATACTATGCATTTTGGACATGTACCATGGTAATACTATGCATTTTGGACATGTACCATGGTAATTTGTACACGTACCATGGTAATACTATGCATTTTGGACATGTACCATGGTAATACTATGCATTTTGGACATGTACCATGGTAATTTGTACACGTACCATGGTAATACCATGCATTTTGGACATGTACCATGGTAATACTATGCATTTTGGACATGTACCATGGTAATACTATGCATTTTGGACATGTACCATGGTAATTTGTACACGTACCATGGTAATACCATGCATTTTGGACATGTACCATGGTAATACTATGCATTTTGGACATGTACCATGGTAATACTATGCATTTTGGACATGTACCATGGTAATTTGTACACGTACCATGGTAATACTATGCATTTTGGACATGTACCATGGTAATACCATGCATTTTGGACATGTACCATGGTAATACCATGCATTTTGGACATGTACCATGGTAATTTGTACACGTACCATAGTAATACCATGCATTTTGGAAGCGTACCACGGTAATACTATGCATTTTGTACATGTACCATGGTAATACCATGCATTTTGGAAGCGTACCACGGTAATACTATGCATTTTGTACATGTACCATGGTAATACCATGCATTTTGGACATACCATGGTAATAATACCATATATTTTTGGATCATCATTTCAAATGTTTTAATCCAGCAAAAGAAGTACACATAATACTTTCCTGTTGCAGGTGAGACGGGCTCAGGTAAAACCACGCAGATACCGCAGTACCTGTATGAGGCGGGCATTGGGCGGCAGGGCATCATCGCAATCACTCAACCGCGCCGGGTGGCTGCCGTATCGCTGGCTGGGAGAGTGGCCGAGGAAAAGAAAGTGCAGCTGGGAAAACTGGTGTGTTACTCAATTAAAGTTCACATTCTCTATTGGCATCATCCAAATTGAATATGATTGTCATTAAACAATAGATTATCAAATAATAACATTCTTTTCCTGTTTATCACTGTGAAGCTGCTCTGGAACGGTCTGTACTGTATAAAGCACTGTTGACTATTCAAAGTTTGGTCACAGTTTGTCTGCTCTTCATTATGGTTGTTCCTCAGGTGGGCTACACGGTGCGCTTCGAAGACGTCACGTCGGCAGAGACCAAGCTGAAGTTCATGACAGACGGCATGTTGCTGCGAGAGGCTATAGGGGATCCGTTATTACTGCGCTACACGGTGGTGATCCTGGACGAGGCTCACGAGCGCACCGTACACACTGACGTCCTGTTCGGCGTGGTGAAGGCCGCTCAGCGCAAACGCACAGAACAGAACAAAATACCTCTGAAGGTACGAGAGAATTGGAACTATTCTTAAGATCAAACTCACTCGATAGTTTGATTTTCTTAAGCAAAAACAAATCTCTCCCAACTAATGCTGTAGCCAACACAACACACTTGTAGCCAATCAGCAGTAAGGGGCGTGTCTACTCATGAGGGGGGAGGTGCCTGTGTTCCCCAGGGTGTTAGTGAATTTGGGGGCGGGGCTATTAAGTTAGGGGTGTGATCCTTTTGGGTGGGGCGTGTTTGTTTTGGTGATTTTTCAAATATCTGCAGCTTACTGCTCCTTTAAGAGACGTTGTTCACAAGCTGTTTTGTTGACGTCTTTCTGTGGTTGAAACTGTCAGGTTGTGTGTTGATTCTCATGCTGTTTATCTGCAGGTTTTTGTGATGTCTGCCACCATGGACGTGGATCTGTTCTCTCAGTACTTCAATAAATCACCCGTTCTGTATCTGGAGGGCCGACAGCATCCCATTCAGATCTACTACACCAAACAGCCTCAGTCCGACTATCTGCAGGCAGCGCTGGTCTCCATATTTCAGATTCACCAGGTCAGTCCTCACACACACACACACACACACACACACAGATTCCATTTTCAGAAAGCCAAATGACACCTGATCACGCAGAGTCTTTGATTTAGAGGAGGCCAATGAGTGTTTGTCTCATAAATACATCATGATATGTGATGTTTGTCTCTTATCGTCACTGCTCGCGTTTATAGCAGGTTTTTTAGCTCTTTCAAATGGTTAGTGAGTAAAATACTGAAGTGCAAAAAAGGATATTTATTTTCTTAAAAAATGGTGCTTGTTTTCTTTAAAAATAATAAAACAATGCTTATTTTTTTAAATAATATATATATATATATATATATATATTATTTTCATTAAGAAATGACACTTAAATTCTTTAAAACATACATATTTATTTATTTTCTTTATTTTAGAAAATAAAAATTATTAAAAAAAAAATTCTTTAAAAAAAGATACTTAAATGGTTAAACTATTCTTATTTCTTTAAAAAATTCTACTTAATCTATTTAACAAATGATACTTATTGTTAAGAAAACTGTACTTATTTCTTAAAAATACTTAACAAAACAATATTTCTTAAAAAATGATACTTATTTTCTTTAAAATATTATACTTCTTTCTTTTTAAATAACGACAATTATTTCCATTAAAAATTATATTTATTTCTTAAATAATAAACAATATTAAAAAATGATACTTGTTTTCTTTAAAAAACAGTATTTATTTTCTTGAAACATGCCACTTATTTTCTTTAAAAAAGATACTTAAATGGATAAAAAAAAAACATATATTCTTTACAAAATGATAAAACATTTATTTCCTTTAAAAAATTATATTTATTTTCTTTAACAATTATGCTTAATTAAAATATTATACTTATAATATTAAATATTATACTAATAATATACTTTAAAATATTATACTTCTTTTTTTTTTAAATGATAAAACAATTATTTCCATTAAAAATATACTTATTTTCTTTAACAAATTATCTGTTTCTTTTTAAATAATGACAAAACAATTTATTTTCTTAAGAAATAATACTTATTTCTTAAAAAAATAAACAATATTTGTCTTTTGAAAAATATTTTGTTTCTTTAAAAAAAAAAAAACTGTATTTGTTTTTCTTAAAAAGCAATACTTAATTTCTTTAACAAAGATATTTATTTTCTTAAAACATGCTACTTATTTTTTTTTAAAACTACACTCATTTTCCTAAAGGAAGCTCCTCCATCCCATGATATCCTGGTGTTTATGACGGGGCAGGAGGAGATTGAAGCGCTGGCACGCACCTGTCGAGACATATCGAAGCACCTGCCTGAGACCTGTGCACCGATGACGGTCGTCCCCCTGTACGCCTCGCTGCCGCCCACCCAACAGCTCAGGGTCTTTCATCCCGCGCCCAAGGTCACGACAGTAACAGCCACCACATGACCACACGTGTGATGCTGAACGTGCACTTTCCCTCACACTCCTTTCTGTGCGTTACAGGGAACCAGGAAAGTGGTTCTCTCCACAAACATCGCGGAAACGTCCATCACCATCTCCGGCATCAAATACGTCATTGACACGGGGATGGTGAAAGCCAAAAGCTACAATCCAGGTGAAAGTCCAAGGCAGTCCTGCTGGTTTGGTTTGTGTGTTCAGGAGTGATGCTGATGTCTGTTTCTGTGAATCAGAGAGCGGTCTGGAGGTGTTGGCGGTGCAGCGGGTATCTAAAGCCCAGGCGTGGCAGCGGGCCGGTCGAGCCGGGAGAGAAGACGCGGGTCTGTGTTACCGTCTCTACACTGAAGAGGAGTTTGACAACCTCGCCAACATGACCGTACCCGAGATACAGAGGTACAGCCGACACGTCCTGTCATCACACGCTGATTTTTAAAGCTGGAATTGTGTTGTGGTGGTGATATAATAATATTTCTTGCCGTCCACACAGGACATGTTGTTGCTTTTAATCTGTATATTTCTTTTTGTATCTGTTCACATGCACCAGGTTGAAGCCTTTGGCTACTGTGTTGCATTTCCTTTTTTTAGCATCTTGACTGTCAGAATCAATGATGCTTATTTTCTTAAATTATACTTAAGAAATCTATACTTGTGTTTTTTTTTTTTTCTTAAATGATATTTTTTCCCCCTAAAAATACACTTATTTATATATATATATATATATTTTTTTTTAAATGATACTTATTTTCTTAAATTATACTTAATTTCCTAAAAGATGTTTTTTATATATATTAAAATATATATTAAATTATACTTATGCGTCCAGTGTGAACGGCCTCTTGGATGCACACTAAGACGAGTTCTGTATAGCTGTACTTTTCTGTATTCTGTCTGTGTTCATCAATGATTTTTTAATGACTCTGTAGGTGTAATCTGGCCAGTGTCATACTACAGCTGCTCGCTCTGGGTGTTCCTGATGTTCTCAACTTTGACTTCATGTCTAAACCGTCACCTGGTACGAACTCTCCGACACTCTATCATTATAAACATTATTATAAACATTCTTAAATCAAGATGCATTTCCTTGACAAGCAAAATTACTTGATATTAAGTCTTGTTTTCTGAAAACTATCAAAATTAGGTGACTAACAAAGGACACAAATGTTCAATAATTAAGTTATGTTCATTAATAATGATGATAATCATAAACAATTCTTTTTCAATAGTTGCTGCAGTAACACAATCAGCATTCAAATGCAGTTTTATATGTTAAAGATAATGTTTCCCATGCATCATGTGAGCAGAGTCGATGCGAACGGCCGTGGAGCAGCTAAGTATCCTCGGGGCCGTCGACAGAAAAGACGACCAGGTGTCTTTAACGCCGCTGGGCAAGAAAATGGCCTGTTTCCCTCTAGAGCCTCGCTTCTCTAAAGTAAGAAACATTTTGTTGTGTTTTTGTCACTTAAAAGGGGCTGTATGTAGAATTCAGAAACTCTTGTTATTAGCAAAGTCCCTTTAAGACGAGTCATTTCACTCGGCGGCCATCTTTGAAACGCCTCTCGGGCATGCGAGTGCAGCTCCTATCTCTTTGAACGGGGAAACATCACATTCTCCAAAGCTGTTTGCCAAGCTTTCGATTAAATTTCATATTTGAAATCACCAATGAAATCTGATAAAAACTGTCTCAGAAATTTTGTTTCTAAACGCTCGAATCATGACAAAAAACGGTATTTTTCAGGCTGGATCAAGCTATCCTAATTTCGGAGGCGCGCGTCTGACTGTTTCAATAGAAACTGGAGCTTTTAACGGCCGCTGCAGTGATGCGACGACTTTACCAATCGGCGATTGGCTCTTATTTAGAAGGCGGGACTTATTTCGCCATATTGCGTGTTGCACTTTCTCCCATTCAAAACAATAGGAGTGACGCGTCTTGTGTTATTAGTGACACCGGTGGCCGTTAAGTGAACTGCAGCCATTGCTCATGATTCGCACTTGTGCACACGTAACAGAATGTGATTCTTCTTCGCTTATAAGTAAAAAGAAGTTGGAAATACCTGGCTCCGTTGGCCAAATGTTCAATAAACTAAAAAACATTAAAATGTACAAACATGTTTACAGACAAAATTTACAGGCAAAAAAAGTTAACATTAATTTTATTTTACTTCTTTATGGTTTTAGCGTTAGTCAGTGTGGTCTAAGCGTGTTCTCCGTGTCCGTAGACTCTCCTGATCTCTCCTGAGTTCTGCTGCTCTGAGGAGGTTCTGACCATCATCTCGCTCCTGTCCGTCGACTCGGTCCTCTACAACCCTCCCGCTCGCAGAGACGACGTCCTCGCCGTCCGCAAGAAGTACATCTCCAGTGAGGGCGACCACATGACTCTCCTCAACATCTACAGGGCCTATAAGAAAGTCAGCGGTAACAAGGTACGGAAATGAAAGCTGGCGTCACTTTATGGCGAATCATTTCACTAGGCATCTGTTTCCTTTATACACAATGCAAGTACAGATGAATCATTTGTTAGAAAGAAACGCAATGCATTAAAGGATTAGTTCACTTCAGAATACAAATTTCCTCATAGTTTACTCCATGTCATCCAAGATGTTCATGTCTTTCTTTCTTCAGTCAAGAAGAGCTCTACATGAGGAATAAGAGTCTAATCTAGAGAAACCATCGGCCATTTTCTAAAAAAAAGATATAAAATGATATACTTTTTAACCACAAATGCTCGTCTTGCACTGCGCCACGCATTACGTAATCAATTGGAAAGGTCATGCGTGACGTAGGCAGAAGAACTGATGCAGTGTTTACAAAGTGAACGTGCAAAGACTGAGTCAAATGGCCTTTACAAAAAAAGGTAAAACAACGATGTCGTTCGATTTTGAAATTCGCCTACGTCACACGTGACCTTTCCAACATGATTACGTATCGCGCATCGCATCGCAAGACGAGCATTTGTGGTTAAAAAGTGTACTAATGAACTAATCCTTTAAAAAACTTATTTTATTTAACAATTAAAGTGTATAAAAATGTATGAATGAGATATTTTTTGCAAATTTAGCTATTATTATTATTATTATTATTATTGAATTTGTAAGATTACATTGATCTTAATGAAATGCATTGCATTTGCTGCTCTATCTCTGCTTCAGGAAATATCTTTATGTTGTGTTTATTTTCATGCTTTACAACAGGAATGGTGTCGAGAGAACTTTGTGAACAGCAGGAACATGGGGCTGGTGTTGGAGGTTCGTGCGCAGCTGAGAGACATCTGCATCAAGGTACAGATATGAGAAATCAATATTTCCTTGATCTTTTGACATATAGGTCTTTGTACTATTAAAACATCCTACAAGTTTCATAGCTTCAAACGACCTCCTTATTATAAACAAAGCATTTATGTAATCAGGCTCCAAAAAACGGCTCATTTGGATATTGCGGGATCCGTGATGTCCCACGGGTAAATTAATTTGCATATGACTGCCTCCAGAGCAAGACATTCAGAAACGTCCAGTTTCATTCTAAAAGTTGTAACTTCTTCCTGAGTCTCTCCATCAGTGTCGACTCCGGTTTGAACAATGTAAGGCTGAACACCGTCGTCATTTTGGCTGCGTGAGATTCTCCAGCTTTGTTGTTGTTGAGCGACCGAAGCGTGAGCTGTTAAAGCTCCGCCCTCTTCTGGAAAGCAGCTCATTTGCATTTAAAGGGACACACACAAAAACGGTGTGTTTTTGCTCACACCCAAATAGGGGCAAATCTGACAAGCTATAATAAATGATCCGTGAGACAAACCAAAATAAATATTTAATATTGGAAGTATAATCCTAA
>CM074434.1:42304768-42369768 GCA_037101425.1 Elopichthys bambusa | reverse complement strand
AGTGTGGCAGTGTTGCTTCACTACACATTGTAACTTAGTTCACCCAAAAATGAAAATAATGTCATTAATTACTCACCCTCATGTCGTTCCACACCCGTAAGACCTTCGTTCATCTTCGGAACCCAAATTAAGATATTATTGATGAAATCCGATGGCCTCTATTGAGAGCAAAGCCATTCAAACTCTCAAGGTCCATAAAGGTACTAAAACAAAGTTCAGTGGTTCTATCTTAATATTATAAAGCGATAAGAATACTTTTTGTGTGCCAAAATAAGGACTTTTCAACAATATCTATAGGCCAAGTTCAAAACACTGCTTCGGCGCATGAATTGAATCAGTGAATCGGAGCGCCAAAGTCATGTGATTTCAGCAGTTTAGCCTTTTTGATAGGAGATCCGAATCACTAATTCGATACAAAAGATTCATAAAGCTCAGAAGCAGTGTTTTGAAATCGGCCCATATAGATATTGTTGAAAATTCGTCTTTTTTTTCTTTTTTTTTTGCTGCACAAAAAGTATTCTTGTCGCTTTATAATATTAAGATAGAACCACTGAAGTCACATGAACTGTTTTAAATATGTTTTTAGTACCTTTATGGATCTTGAGAGGTGCAGTAACATTGCTGGCAATGGAGGCTTCACTGAGCCATCGGATTTAATCAACAATATCTTAATTTGTGTTTCGAAGATGAAGGTCTTACGGGTTTAGAACCCGTAATAAATAGCATTATTTTCTTTTTTGGGTGAACTATTAACCTTTAATGCCAACATGTCATTATGTTGGCTTGACAAAGCTGAGATACTGATCTACTATTTGAGCTTCTTCTTCTGAGACTAAATTTTAAACCGTATCTCCTCCTAGAGCTTTCAAAGCTAGAACCACCAAACTCGGCTCAGACCTTCAGACTGTCCTCACTCTGGTTGCTGTGTCTTTTCTAACTGATCTGTCTTACGATTTTCGCTAAACGGATTATCAAAACTATGAAAAATCCCATCGACTTTCATTGAGGGGGTCAAGACTTTTGCACAATAAGACTTATACAGGATTTAAGCTGTCTATCAATAGCAAAGCTTATGCTGCCTTCACGTGCTATAGGCAGTTTTATCATTTTGACTTCTGAAGTCGTGATTACAAGCTTATCGCATTCAGGTTTCAACATGAGAGGGCGTTCATGTGCAATTTTTTACCTAGTGAACTTGTATTTACAATAACTCCAAGAGCACTTGAAGACAGCATTGATGACTATCCTAGGACAACGTGCTAAAACATGCTAATCATATTAGCAACATGCTAGAAATGTGTTAAACCATGCTAATGTGTTAAATCTTAGGTGCGTCCCAATTCGTGTACTTATGCACTATTCTATGACGTTTTTAAGTACAAATAGTGCGAGTAGTGCGTTCACACAGAAAATTCCAAAAAGAAAAAGTGAACTTTAAATACCCGGATGATGCACTAAATTAACAGAAAAAAACGAAGTGTGGAATGTTCGACACTTCATGCACTCAACTGTCGCAGCTTTAATTACGTAACGGAGGGGGAGGGGGGATTAGACTCTGATGTTAAATGACAAAATAACCTTATACAATTCACGCACTACATGGTTGAGTACATAGTGCATAAGTACATAGTGTATAGTACGTCATTTGGGACACAACTCGTTAGAAACATGCTAGCAATGTTATAATTAATGCTATTAATATGCCAATTCAAGCTAGCAACGTATTAAATCATGTTAGCAAAACATGTTAAATCATGTCAGCAACATGTTAGCAATGTTGCTAGCATCATGCTAGCAACATGCTAATCATGATAGTAACATGTTAAAACATGCTAGTAACATGGTGATCATGTTAACAACATGCTAGCAATATGTTAACCATGTTAGCAAAATGCTAAAACATGCTAGCAATGTGCTATATCATACTGGCAACATGGTAAATCAAATTAGCAGCATATAAAATCATGCTAGCAAAATGCTAAAACAAGCCAACAATGTGTTTGGGTGCGTCTCAATCAGCTCCTTAGCTCCCGAGCTCATGAATCAGTATATCGTGTAAACAAATTCAGGCACTGGTAAGGACAGTAAAGGACGCTGGCTCACTACACATTGGGACACTTATGACTCTATTTCCAGCGACATGAAAACGTCCTCATTGTAAAATATCACTACTGATATTTATGAACAAAAGCAGAGCTGATATCTTTCTGACATTACTTGTAATGTTATTTAAAGTACATTATGATAAACACTTTGCTTGTTACATATGCAACATTTCAGCCCGTAAATAAATTATAATTGTTAGCTATGTTCATTACCTGTCTAGCTATGTATGTTTGTGCTGAAATAATAAAATAATGCGTTGTATTTTTAAAAACATCTATCGCGTGTTATGTGTAGTGAGTTGGCTCACGTTATTTAAGTTTCACGCTTCTGAGCTCCTGTTTTCACGATGCATTGTGGTACTTTTTATGTTAACAACATGCTAACAACATGTTAATCAGGCTAGCAACATGCTATAACATGCTATCAATATGGTATATTATATTAGCAACATGGTATATCATGCTAGCAAAATGCTAAAACATGCTAGCAATGTGTTAAATCATGCTAGCAACATGTTAAAACAAGCTAACAATGTGTTAAAACATGTTTGCAATGTGGTAAATCATGCTAGCAACATGTTAATACATGCTAGTAAAAATTTACTTTCAAACTTAAAGCTTTTCAGTTTTGAGTTATTTTAAGCTTTCATCAAAGTTTGTCATCAAACTAACTAAGGTAGCACTTCAAACTCTTGTTTAATGTCTGTTATATAAAATGCATGACAAAATTCAATTCAGCACAATATAAAACATACAATACAATGCACTAGAATATAATACATGACACATTTTAAGATTCAGTCATTTCTTTATGCATGCATACACTTAATATATACAAAAAAAATACAACAACTCCCCATGATAAAAATCATCCATGATAGCAACAGTCAACTAGCAACTCAGAGATAAAATCGAAATAATTATTGAGGCATTTATTCATTCATTTATATAATCATAAACTCCTTCAGTCATATTCAAGTTAAAGTGATGACACTTTATTTATATATATCATATATATTATGTAAGTTAATGAAAAGTTATCTCTCTCTCTATAATATACCCGCCTGCAGCTTTTTACAACATGCGGGTGTGTAATCAGAGTGCAAAGGGCCGCACAAAGATGCCCTGAATCTTGTTTTATTATAAAGGCCCCCACTGACACAAGAATGGCGAGACGCTTGATAGACACGCCCCTGTATAGCAGACCACGCCCACATTAAAATCAAGTCACGCCCTTTGGTCTGGTGACACGTCCCGACGCTTTTCCACGTCGCGCGCCCAACGGTTGAGGCAGGGGAGGCTGCGCGCGTTTGTGCAAAGGCCGGGAAAAAATGGCGGCGCCCGTCTTGCGAGTGTCCACCCCTCGCTGGGAGCGGATAGTCCGGCTGCTCGTGTGTCTCTCAGGAATTCTGATATCCTTGTACGCATTCCATGTAGAGAGGGAAAAGACCCGCGACGCCAATTATCGCGCCATGTGCGACCTGAGCAGCTCCATCAGCTGCTCTAAAGTCTTCACGTCCAGGTGAGAGAGAGAGGGTCTGTGTGTCAAAACCTAGCGAGTTCCCTATCTAGACAACGTTTGTGGCTGTTATAGGCGCGGTTCGAGCGTTTGAAAACAACGTTTTGAACCCTTTCGAATGTTTTGGATCGTTTATGCGCGTTCCAGAGTTTAAGTGCGCGTATGAAAATCTGGAAATACTGTCTAGATAGGGAGTTCGGTAGGTTTTGACACACAGCCGGAGAGTCGCTCCGGGCCGCTGACTGACTGAGAATTGAATAAAATAGTAATATTAGCCTTATATTTATGGTCTTTTTTTGAAAAGCTTATTCGTGTAGCATGTACATCTGGATATAAATGAAACGACATTCGTTTAAAGCTGTATTTGAATGTGGCTTTTGTCTTATGAACAGAAACACAGTGCGATAGCAGCTAATGCTAACTGTGCTAATGTGTGAATGAGTTCCATATCAGAGCGCTGAATGTTGTAATGTGTCTAATTATACACTGATTATTTCATATGCGTTTATTGTGTAATTAACTCGATTGTGGTCTCGAGGTGAAATCAAAGACACTCGTTTATTTATGAGCATCTTCAGCTAACTTGACAGCACATCCCTTGTATGAGTACAACAGGCTGTTTCATACTTATCATTTTCATAAAATATTTGTTTCTCTTCATATTTTGTGTATTATCAGCCCCTTTAAGTGCGGCATTCGTCTCCCACGAGATTTATTAATTCTTTTATTGATGTATGAGGCTGAAGAAGTGGATGAGTTTGACCAGTAAGGGTCCAACTTTGTTTTAGTAACCTTTGAAATCAGTTTGGTTTATTTATGAGACGTCAGTTCCTGATTTTATTGCTGAAGGATACTCCCTCACACATTACCAGACCATTAATGGTGTGGTTTAGCAATTATTTATAGTGCTTACTTTATTGTTAAGGTATAAACCGTATATACCATATAAGATATATTTATTTGGGCAGGGAGGATACACCTATCTCCCCTGATTCGATACTGACACGATATACGGGTTTGAATAATCAAATGTAAAATAACACTGTGTAGTCTTCACTGTATAAACTAAATATTAAATATAGATTAATCCTTATCAAACTTACAAAAGTGAGCAGTGAGTGATATTTATTAATCTTTGTTGTTTGATTAACAGGTTTATTAGGCTGCTGTCACTTTAAGAGATGCACGGATCCAATATACTGTTAATTTAAAGGGGTCATGAACTGCGTTGTTTTATAATGTTTCCTGGGGTGCACTTATAATATTAGTATGCCTCTTACATTAAAAATTTTCATAATTTAGAAATAAAAGGCATTTTTCCCACCCTGATTTTAGCCTGTTTTAAGGGGCGTGTCTGCTGTGAGACTTCAGTGCTGTGATTGGCTGACGTCTTTGCATAAGTATTACTCTCGAGAAAACTTAGCACATTTTTACTATTACAGCTCTCAAGGTTAACTAATCATAAAGTGTTGATTAGAGATTTATAGCATTTAGATTTATGGCATTATATTTAGATCGTGGCATGCAAGGTTGCAGTGATATTGTTGAGCGCATGAAAGCAGTGATCTCATCATTGCAACTCAATTTCTGCACACTAATGAATGCTTTCATCATAACTAACAGTGCAAACTTGATGTAACTAAGGGATTCGTTGAATATAACAGAACTCAGTCACTGATAAACTGGCGCTGTTTGATTGACAGCTCCAGCGATTGTAAAGGGAGCGTTCTTTGATCGCTTTCTATATATAATTTAATCACTGTTTAAATAACAGATTATTTTCATCCTACTAACAGAAACAACGTGAAGTTGACCATTAGTCACTGGTTTGATTTACTGACACACAGAAGAATAACATCTGACTGTACATGAATCATTAATATCAGATCAGGCATTAGGATAAACACAGTTACTTACATGTTGTTGCATTACTGTCGAGTTCATATCATAAAAGTCTGTTTGCAAAGCCTGCGCCTTATTCTTGCAGTACCTTTTATATATCAAAAGCTCAAGGAAAAGTTGATTTCTCAATTCATATCCCCTTTAAGATATAACAGACTATGTTTTACTAGGATACTCGCTGAGACCGTCATTTTGATGTAATTTTGTGACCTTTCAAGGGCAAGAAGGTGTGAAAGAGAGCTCAATTCAGCATTCGCACACTGTCTGAGAAGCATCTTTCTGGGCGTGTGCTTTGGATGTGCACGCACAAAACTTCTCACAATATTGAATTGAGTTCTCATTTGCGTTTTCTTGCACTTGAATATTTAAACTTAAAAACACGTGCAAATGATAAACCTTTGCGATGCAGCACTGGCCGATTGCGTCACCTGTCCAGAGCGATGTTTATATATGCATGCATGTATATAAATGATTTATATATATATATATATATTTTTTTTAGCTTATGTTTATATATATATATATATATATATATATATATATATATACACTAAATTTAAAGGTCCAGATTTTAATTTATTTTGTTTGTTAAAGAAGTTTTGTTTTTCCTGTTGATTCCAGCAATAACAAGCCCACTTCTTTCAAGCAACTTGTTGAGCTTAAAGGGGAAAATGTGGTTGTCAGGACAGTCATGTGAAGTTTACACACACTGACACACTTTCAGGAAAACACAATTTGATGAAACGCAGATGGAAAACAAATCACATGCTTCCCAAGATCATATCAGCATAGATAAGCTGTCCTAGAGAATGATTTTTTGATATGTCGTTCTTTCACTTATTGAGATGACAGGCGACTGACAGTACTGCTTTGGATGTGCTTCATGTGTCTCGCAGATCTGGTATTAATAGAGTGTCCTTCTTTATCTGTGAATCTGTAGATGTGCCCACTCATCACTGAGATAAATAGGACAGCAATATATATCATGGTCACTTATGTTATTACCATCAAGTGAAGACATACAAAAGCTGAGCATGTCTAAGTCTGTGAAACTGTCTGTGGTGATTGCGTTGTTTGCTCACAGAGGGACGTCCCGGGCGTTCAGCGGAGAAAACAACCAAACAAAACCCCAGCCGGGTGAAGGTTTTCGGGAACGTTACATAATCAGGCTTAAGGTCTCGCTCTTAAAGAGAACCATGATTAGATGGCTTTAGCTGATCAAGGTCTTTTGCTATATGTTTCGCCACTAATTAATCGGTCACTCCATTGGGAAACACACAGCACTGATGATCACTGAGTCTTGACTGCGCTGCTAAAGGTTTGTGAAAGTATTTCTGCAGGAGAAAGATGTTATTTTGTGCTGTAAGAGGTGCATGTATTTGTATCAGAAATGGATATAGAGTTATACAGAGCAATAATTGTGTTATGGAAGTAAACATCCTATTTATTTTCTCCACAAGGAAATTGATTTTTAACAGTAATGTACAAACTTTTACAAACTAGTCTCGTGTAGCCAGACCTTCAGACTGATGGCAGAAGGTCTGGACTCCATAACCGCTTTTATTGGCCGCCGAACTGACATATAAAGCAGCCAATCACAGTTTTTGTTCGGCGTTATGTTTAGAGTCGTGGAAATGTAAATTTGATAGTGTTGTCACGATACCAAAATTCCAGTAGTCAGTACCAGTACCATTAAAATTTTACTGTTCTCTGTACCAATTTCGGTACCACAGGAAAATCTGTCGGAACTATTTTACAATTTTATTTAACTAGCCTATTTTAAAAACATATTAAATATGATGGTAATCATACATATAAATATTTTGTGTGTGTGTGTATATATACCTCAATAAATGCTAATATAATATTGTTAAATGCTCTGATAATCGGGTGACCAGATCGCGATTCGCAAAACAGAATACAAATCCGACAAAGCTTAAATTTATGGACTTGCGTACCTCTCTCATTTGGCATGAACTAAAATGTTTCAATGGCTGCGATGTCACATTTAATTGCTAACCATTTCTTCTGTAGGCAAAGCTTTGTGCTTCACTCGTGTCATATTCACGTAAATACTGCCATAATCCTATCAGTGGGTACCGAATATACCCGGATACTCGGTACTCCCGGTACTACAGAAATGCTGGTATTGTCACATTAACCCTACAATAACAGACCAGTGTGTAAAACTCTTGATTTATGCCTTGAACCTCAAATACTTTTAGTTGATCCTGTTATTGTCACAGTTAAAAACGCAAAGGCTTTCTTCTTTCATGAGGGGGTTTCGCTTTCTGACGGCTTTTTTCCCAAGTGAACCGTTAAACGGTTTGTTCACCCCAAAATTAAAATAATCCCATAATTTACTCACTCTCAAGCAATCCTTGGTGTATATGACTATCTATTTTCAGATGAACTCAATCAGAGATATATTAAAAAATATTCTGGCTCTTCCAAGCTTTATAACGATTTTGAAGCCCAAAAAAGCGCATCCGTCCATCATAAAAGTAATCCATACAACTCCAGGGGGTTAATAAAGGCCTTCCGAAGTGAAGCGATGGGTTTTTGTAAGAAAAATATCCATATTTAAAACTTTATAAACTAAAATAACTAGCTTCCGGCAGACAACATTTCTCTTTAAACATTCTCAGTTTAGACTCGTTTTGCTCTATCCTCTGCGCCTCCGTGTTCATCATTACGGCATGCGTCGGGTCAGGGGTTACTCTTCTGCTGCAAATTCAATTCAATTCACATTTATTTGTATAGCGCTTTTCACGATACATATCGTTTCAAAGCAGCTTTACAGAGAATGCAAATCGATGTGTATGGCTGTCTGCAGGTTATTATAGTTAATAAAGTTTTAAATATGGATACTTTTCTTACAAAAACCCATCGCTTTGCTTCAAAAGGCCTTTATTAACCCCCTGGAGCCGTAAGAATTATTTTTATGATGGATGGATGCATTTTTTGGGCTTAAACATCATTTACTACCATTATAAAGCTTGGAAGAGCCAGGATATTTTTTGTGTTTGACTGAAAGAAGAAAGTCATATACACCTAGGATGGCTTGAGGGAGAGTAAATCATTGGATAATTTTAACTTTTGGGTGAACTATCCCTTTAAAGAATGCGACACATTCTCCGAAATCCTGTAGAATTCCACCAATCAGATGACGACTTTGAAACTCCTGAAGCGTTTCAAATTTTGAGTGCCATATGCATCAGATGTTCAGCCAATGGTTTGTAGCTGAGACTATTTACAGGCAGACCTGCTGATGTCAGAGTAGGGCTAGGCGATAAACGATATAATATCGAGATCACAATGATAAGCTCTGATAAGTATATATGATATGGAAAAAAATATTTTGATAACATTTTTGGCCATATCGCCGAGCCCTTAGAGTGATTTTAACTCTAAGAAATCATCAAAATCCAAGTGAAGAACTACACTACCCGATAATGCTGCACAGAGATCAACCAATCAGAGAAATCACTGTTACACGGCAATGAAAATCATTTTAAAAGAGCTTGTTAGAGACCGCCCAATTCCATGAAGCATTGTGGGTGATCGAGTTGTTGCTTATGTATGCTATATAGGCGTACTAATTATATGCTATATATTTGTTGATGGGTTTTATATTGTTACATTTTTATTGTTTATATTGGATTGTTTTATATTGCTACATTGTTTGTCGTTTCAAAATCAATAACTATGCTGTACGGTTGTTTGTGATTTCATTGTGGTTCAATCGCTCATCGAATAATTGAAGTACAAATAAACATTTTTCCTTATTTTGTTTGAAGGTTTAGAGCTAGTTATTGAGGAATCTTTTGAAATGCCTATGGACAATGAACTGGGAAACATGCTTCCTGTTCCAGTTATTCTTCCACAATCCTTTAGTTGTTTTTTGTTGCATGTTTTGGGAGTACCGTCGGTGAGTGAGCATATACATCTCGTAAAAGTGAAGAATGAATTATGCATGCTTGGTATGCACACTTTGCTTTCTAGTAATCGACACATTGAAGCTTTGATGCAATATTGTTGGAAACAGAACCATGATTGTACTGCTTTAATATTCACGTGTCTTTGACTGGGAATGATGGGACATATGGAAGAGATTGGGCATGACCTCAGGTGTTTGGCACGGCTCAATCTTTGACGAATCCTTTGGCAGGAAGTTATGAAGCAGAAGCTGCTCTCCAGTGTTGTTACTCACCTTCTTCCTTTTCAGGGTTAGATTATAGAAAAGTTTCAGGATTTTCAAACACTTACAGAGACCGATATAAGAATCAGACTCCAGTTCGGTTGCTACGTATTCAACCTGCTTTTGGTAGTATATGTAAATGAACAATGTTTACTCATTCTCCGTGTTACATGGGCCGAGAAATTCTTGTTTATATGTCAGCACAAGTTTTTTGTTTACAAATATTCAAATGATCACAGAGGTACTAAGTTTATAGTTGTGATGATGTCTACGGAAGCAAATTCTTTTAAAAGTAACTTGGTGCTTCAAATAATGATTGTATCAATTACATCGTTACGCCACTAGGTGGTGACAAGTGACTTAAAAATGTGTTTCATTGAATCATGCAGCTCTACTTCACTGGAAACAGAAAGTAGCTCGCTCCCGCTAAACATTTACTCTTTAAATTCTTGCTTCTGGGAACAATACTAGTCAACACCAATTATGACTAAAGGTTTGCTAAGAAGTATTTCCTACTAAAGCAAGGCGGTGTTTGACTCTGGGAAGCGTATCCATAGCAGACTGGTGGGAGTGGCCTCGGACGGCAACATGCCCAGTGCATTATGGGTGTTGAAGTTTTTCTATCTATTTGAGTTTTCTGTTAGTTTTCTCTAGTCAAGTCGGATATCAATCATTTTCGCCTTTCTACTGTATAGGAAGCCAAGTTTTATTGAAAGCACGTTTCGCAAGTACCCCTTTAAGTTGTTTAGTTCTTTATTTTACTATATAATGCTGAAATGAGTCTTGTTTTGTGATAGTCAGCCAACTTCGAAGTCCCAACAAGATTTTGCCTTATTGATAATACTTTGTTTTGGCCAATTTCTTCGCAGAGAATTATGAAAAAGTCGCAATTAAAAATATGCATTGCAAAGAAAAAATTATTCCAAGATGAATGACAAGAACTTCAATTACTTCAATATTGAAAAGTAGTAAATGTAATGCAGTTAGAATGGACTATTTTACCCAATATTTATGTTTTCTGTGTTTGGACTGCCATATGCAGGAATTAAACGTGACTGGAAACCACCTCATTTCTCGTTTGTTGGTGTAATTTCAAACAGTTTGGGTCAGAAATCTCTGTTCGCACCAGTAAACAGAAACTGTTCTCTTTATATGCTGCTGCTTTGATCATTGGTTTTGATTTAGGCCAAATATTCTGTCATAATTTGTCTGTGTTCCCAAGAGCAACCCAGAGCGCTAGAATATTAGTATATATTTTTAGTTCTTATCTCTCATGTTGTCTGCTTTTCGACTTTTGCTTCTTGACTGTTTCTCTCTGTTGTGTTTTCGTCTTCTATCTAGATGGGGTCGAGGATTTGGACTGTTAGGAACCATTTTTGGCAACGACAGTGCAGTAAACCAGCCAAACAGTGTCTATGGAATTTTCTTTTATGTCTTTCAGCTGTTACTAGGTAAGAACATCATAAACCGCATTGATCTGCAGTTAATGCCACTGTTTTACATAAACCGGTACTTTATAGGGATGCACCAGTATGGAAATTGTCATAATAAATATTATTTTATGGCCACATATTAAACTAACATGACCATGTGTTGAGATTTCTGCGTGCACTTTTGTTCGGTTGCGCTATTTAAACTAGAGCTATTTTCACTTACTGCTTATTTGTTTATATTGTTGCAAAATGTAAACTATATTATTGTCCAGCTATATAAAGCTGATACTTGCATACAGTATAATCGTGTAGGGCTATATCAACTGCTTGATTGCTTGTATAAAGTGTAAACTATATTATCGCCCAGCTCTAACTATAAGCCATGAAGATATTAAGACATTATAAACATTAACTTCATGTTTTTCTGTAAAGCTGCTTTGAAACAGTGTGTGTTGTGAAAACTCTATACAAATAAAATTGACTTGATTTGATTTTGGCTTCCTACAATTATGAAAACAAGATAGAGATAAATATTATGGTGTTTAGTAGTTTTTACACCGTGTACAACGACACCAAGGCTCGGCCTGACGGGGGCGCTACAGTGGTCAAAAGTTCGAAATGGCTCATAACTCCTACGTTCAGAAATTTTTCAGGTATTTTGAAAAACCTACTTTTGCAAACTAGTCTGATCGGAACCAAACCAGTGCAGCAAGGTTCTTTGGAGACTGGTAGTCAATAATAGTCAAGTTAATTTCGATTCACGGTCTCTATGGACCGCCCAAACGTTCGAAGTCGGAAGAGACACTTTTACTAAAATGGCTTGTAAAACTTGTGAACGAAATGAGTTTTACCAGACTCTGAAAACGGGTGTATGGGCTCGATCTTTAGTCACAGTAAAAAAAGAAATTGCGCCGATTGGCCACTTGGTGGCGTTATAACAAGATAAAAATCTAAAAATGACTATAACTACTTAACCGTTAGTCTGATCGACTTGAAAATTGGCATGCAGTGTCTTTGTCCAAGGTGTCATGATTGTACAGGACATTGGCAGACATGTTTTTTAATATACACCATCGGCCAATGAAGTTTGAGCACCCATTAGACCAGGTTAACAGAGGCCGATCGGAATGATGTATGTTTTGTGAGAATTTTGAAAGAAAAATCAGCCACTGGGGGGGGCGATATCACGTTTCACGAGTGTGTAAATGATTGAAAGTTTCGCACATATCATATGTTAGATCTCCTCATTCTGAACAATTTAGCCTCTGCTGTCAATCAAAAAAAACTACTTTTGCCAACTGATTTTTCGCACAACCTCAATAAAACCGCTGGGCTCTCTAGATCAATAATTATCAAAAAAAGTTCAATTGTACCCTTTGGGTAGCTATAACAGGGTCATTTAGAAAATGGGCGTGGCAAAATATACTCAAAAGCCTATAAATCGTACACTTTTATGGAGATCTGACCATTTGTTTGTGTTATAACTGTTTAAAAACCATATACTTCCTGTGGTAAATTGCCTGTATATCCTGTAAATGGTCTTCCATCTATAATCTAAGTGGTTACATGCTTGATAAATAAAACATTTTTTTTCGCAAGGCCTTAATGCGCTTGAACGCTGTTAATCGCTGCTTGCAGCTATATTTTATTTTGATTTCATAAAATTGTTTTTAATATTTATTTAAATCTGTATATAATATATATTATATTTTATAGTTAATTTATATTTTTTTTCACTGATTAATTTAAAATATCAGTGAAATCCACTGTTAAAAAGACAATTAAAAATATAAATGAATAATAATAAAAAAAATAGGTTGTGTTTCCAAAGTCAGTGAGTAATTGTGTTAAATAATCATGATCTCAATCTTGGCCAAAATTATCTTGAATTATGATTTTTGCCATAATCATGCAGCCACGCATGGTGTTTCCAGCCCCTTAAACTACATTAACTAGTGTGGGAATTGTGTAGAAACTCTTACCACTGATAACATTCCTGTCTCTGTCAGGGTTTGTTTGTGAAACACCTGATAGTTCACATCAGTTTATGCAGTGTACAGTGTCTGGTATTGGCCAGAGATGAATGTTAACTCATATCGTTTCCTGAAACAGGACTGATAAAAATACTGTAAGGGATGTGCGAGCGTCTCATGTTATAGTAGGAAGTTTTCTGTCTGTAATCTAAAGCGGTCTCACAGAACAGTTATCGCCCTCACTTGTCCATGTCCGTCACCGCCGACAGGTGAAATCTCTTAGCATTTCAGTGATAAAGCACAGGTCAAACATTTACAACCTTAGTCTAACCCCACGACTCTTGTGCGCCAGTCTCCTGTCAAGAGAGGAGACCACCGATTGTTAAACATCTCTGACTATGTGTTTGAGTTACTGCTGTATCAGTTTCTCCTATGTTTCTCATTCCCACTGTCTGGGTTATCGTAACTAAAACTTTTGCGTCAAGATGGAGTGCAACAGTCGGGTTCCGGAAGTAAAAACTCCATTCATTTTCTCCATAGGGATATTGATTTTGAATAGTAAGTTATAAACCTTTAAAAACAGACCTACTGTGAGTACCAAGGTTATTAATCGATGGTATTTGCTTCTGCTGAAGACGTCAGCTTATGTTTAAAATAATTGTTTAATAGTGGAATTCTTGGTGAAAAACTACATTACCCATAATGCTGTACAGAAAATTACACCAATCGGAGTTGAAAAAAGCAACACATGCCAAAATAACTCTTTAGCTCCACCCACTCCCATAAAGTACTGCGAATGATGTAATCGAGTCGATCGCTCTACGCTCTCAATTTTTAAGTGTCTTATATATTTTTTGCAATGCTTCATGGGATTGTAGTCCTTTTCCTCACTAAAGCTGTTAAGTACATTGTCTTTTTGTCCAATTTCAAATACTTTTTTTGCTTCAAATCAAAGTTTGGTTCATGGCTTGGAACACTTTTTTTTTTTTTTTTTTTTTTTTTTTTTAAAGAGAAATTAAAGGAAAAAATACTTTGGGAACCAGCGCCGCTGAAAAAGGGAGCGAGCGCTAATAATGCACTCTATTGAAATAAAGCTGAAATAAAACAAAATATAAAACAATAAATGAAAATCATAACTAAATGAAAATTAGAAATGTTGTCTTGGAAACTAACTGAAATAAGTTTAAGGTAAAGCACTAAAATTACTAACTAAATAAAACTGAAATAAAAATAAATTAAACCTAAATAGTAATATTAAAAAAAACATAACAGAAGTATTAAATTAAACTATAATTAAAATGAAAACTGAAAATAAAAAAATTAAAGCTAATTCAAAATATTAATAACTATACTAAACATACTAAAATAACACTGCAAAATTACGTTTTCGTGTATAATTTGCTGGTTTAGGGTCATCTTCACCAGACACGATCGGACGAATCGAACGCAGCCTGTCAAATTTCAGCCTCAAAACTCAAAAATACATTATTTTGCATAAAAAATTGTTTTTTTTTTGCATAGTGACTGCTATCTTTATGATAATTAACCAAATTTCCTTCAATAATGAAAAATTATAAAATACATTTAAACTTATTTTTAAGTATTTAAAGTATTTATAAATAATAGTAACATTTGATGTACTATTATGTTGATTTAAATGAAAATGATTGTAATATATTTATATATTAATAATTTATTTTTTATTATTTTATTATTCGTTTTTAAAATACTGTATTATAGTAATGAGTATCTCATCTTTTGGAAAAATCACAATTAAAAACCATTAATTTAATTCGTTTTTTTTTTACACTACGGACACATTACAGTAATTAGAGGAAAATGTGCTAAACTGTCATAAAAAAAAACTATCATAGACGTCGCAAACAAACAGATAAGCATGTTACGTGTGATAATAGGAGCGTGAAATGTATATTTTCATCTCTCTTAAACCACCACAAAAATTCTAGAGAAACTAGTTGGCCTCACTAATTGGCTACTCGGTTGATGGATGACCAGCCAACCATCCTGACCGATTCCCACACGCATGTCTGCCTCACAATGTCCCATTGCTTCATTCCTCAGCGGTCATGTGGGCTTTGCTGACTCAAGTTCTTCTGCGTGTTTGGCTCTGCTGATTTGTCCTCAGGTTCATTGTGCTTCTAAAACTGGACACTGAAGTCTTTCTTCACTATTGCAGCACATTTGCATAATGCCAACGTGCAGTTGGCTCTCTGAGTGATGGACGGTTATAAGCGTGAAACAGTTTTGCTCTTCCTATAAACTGTTTTACATTTTACTGTGCAGTTTCTCTTCTTATTTTCTTATCAACGCATGAATGAATGGAGAGGCTGTTGGCTCAATTACTTAAACGAACGGCAAAACCTACTGAGATGCCTTCTAAGCTGGCAATTTAAGACGGCGTTGTGGCACTTCCAATTTGCTATGGCAAATACAAAGTCAGTTTTTTCCCCCCGAATTTTCCATTTTAAGGTAGAAGACTACAGAAGAAAAAAAAAAAAAATTTCATGGACTGGTCAATTTTAAGATTTTGCTTCCATAAGTGGAAGGAAAACATCCAAAGATTTAAGTGTTTATTTTATTACATATCTGTAGATTTCAATTTCAATGCTTATATTTAAAGGCGGTGAGTTTGAGTCAGAAATCTCCACTTCAGCAGCTTTACACGCACCAAACTTTACAGTTTTTTCCCTATCTATATTCTGAAGGTGTTCATATGTCATTTGTCTGGTTTATATATTTTATTAACATAATCTGTTGACAGTATTTTCTGATTTCTGGAGTGATAAAAAGAAATCCAAAATCACCTCTGTAAAAACCTTTAATGTGACAACAAACTCGAACAAGAATTTTTGAACCTGGCTTTATCCAGTGTTCAGATTTCTGTTCTGGAAATGTATGCAAATTAGTTTTATGTTTAATTTACATAATGCTTTGTTTGCTTATTTAAACAATTCAGAAAACTTGTAATACAAACAGTTTGTCATAATGTGGTTAGATCTATTAGATAAAATTCACGTGTGGTGTCTTGCCTTAATGGTTTAATTAAACTTTAATCAGAATAACAATTTAATACTTTAACAATAATAGGTCCCCATGAAATCGTTCTTATTTATTAAATACAGCTGCAAGAAGCAGTTAACAGGGTTCAAGTTCTTTAAGGACTTTAATCATTTGCGTAAAAAGACATGTTTTATTTAGCAAGCATGTAACCATCATAGATGGAAAAGAGCATTTACAGCAATACCATACCATAGGAAATATATGGTTTTAAAAGCTTTTTAACAGTAATAGAGGTTGAGCCAAAAACCTTGGGCTAGTTCGCCAAAGTTGGTTTTCAGTATTTACCGGACGATTTGATGGACAGTGGCGGTCCTAGAGGCAAAGTTGCTCAGAATGAGGAGTTCTACCATGTGGTACGAATGTCATATGCAAAAATATGCACGATACACAATCCTTTACGCACGTGAAAAACGCGAAGGCGTTCAATTTCTTTTAAATTTCTCATAGGCCTCTGGGGCTGTGAATCAAACGGGCCCAGCGAGTTTCATTCCGATCGGCCTCCGTTAACCTTGTCTGATAGCTGCTCTAACTTCTTTGGCCTTCAAGAAATGCAAATGCCCCTCAAAGGTAGTCTTGGCACCTTGGACAAAAACACTGCATGCCAATTTTCAAGTCAATCCAATTTAGGATTGCGTAGTTATAGCAGTTTTTTTCCCCGTTATAGCGCCACCAAGTGGCCAGTTGCCATGTCCTTTTTCACACGACCACAGAATGAGCTCTTACATAGGTGTGCCAAGTTTGGTGAAAATATCTCATTCCGTTCACGAGTTATAGCCATTTTAGTAAAAGTGGCTCCGCCCACTTCAAACATTTTGGCGGGCCTTAGAGGCCGTGAATCAAAATTTCAACTTTTTTTGATCATTACTGACAATCGGACTACAGAGAATCTCGGTTCACTGGTTTGCTTTCAATCAGGCCAAAAACCTAGGACTAGTTCGCAAAAGTAGGTTTTTCAGAAAACCCTAAATACCCAAAAATGTAATTAATTAAAACATGACATTCTTTGAAAAACAGTATTTTAGAGCATCTCTGGAGATGAAGTAGACACAAAACAATCTCTTATCAGGGTCCATTTCAGTTAGAAAGAGGCCTTTAAAGGATGCTGTCTATGTAGACTACAATGCAGCTCACTAGGTTTTGCAACAGATCCCTTGTGCCATGTGTAGCCTTGCGCCAACAGACACTTGAAGATGTTTTTAATTCCTGAAATCTTGCTTTATCTTTCACTTATGTTATTTATCTCCATGACAGTTCTTCCTATCTCCTGTCCTTGTCTGTAGTGTTAACTTGTGTGTGTGTGTGTGTGTGACCTTTTTGTCCTGCTCTGCCCTAATGAAATTTCATGACTATGAATAGCCAGACTGTGTGTGTATGTTGAATGCCCTCTGTTCTGAAGAAACGCTCCCTTTTCTGAAGGGGTCGAGCGATGATTAGTAGGGGAAAGATCAAGCCAGAGACATGCCCCGCCCCGTCATCATAAGCCACTCCCACTCTGACACTCAACCAATTTAGCTGCACGTCTATAAAGGCACTTACCTTTTAAAGCATCATCCTCACTGCAACGAAACCTCACGAGTGAGTGATTTGAAATGCTCTACATAGGCAGCATCTCTCGGTGTTGCAGAAATAGAAATACAGCGTGTGACAATATAGGTGATTTATTCAGTATTCGTTGCATGTGCAGTGACAAGTGACATTTGGATTGGATTCTCTTGTAACACACTAGCAAGATCTGGATTTCAGTGTGATTTATAGTGATTTTGTTGTGATTCAACAGGTCAAGAAATCTATTTTCAATAAGAAATTAACATAATACATTGGACATTATATCATTAAATTCCATAAATGCTGCATTGAAAGTTTCACTACTAGCCAAATTTTACTAGACTGTCCTGCCTTAAATAATATTAGACATTATAAAATAAAATGATGGATTTTATGTAGTTGATTTTGCAATAATGTAGGTGGATTTATTGTATATTGCATTATTTTATTATTATCTTCATATTTTTACACTGCTACACATACCATCATGTCTGAAGGTTATTGATTTGTATTTAATGCAGTTGAACTCTAGTGTTGGCAGTGCTGTTGCTACTCCAGTGCATTAACTGTTGTGTGTGTGTGTGTGTGTGTGTGTGTGTGTGTGTGTGTGTGTGTGTGTGTTTGTGTGTGTGCGCGCGCAGGTTTGACGGCCAGTGCGATGGCCGCTCTGATTCTCATGACCACCTCCATCGCGTCAGTGATGGGCTCCCTCTACCTGGGCTACATCCTCTACTTCGTCCTTAAGGACTTCTGCTTCATCTGCGTCACCACATACCTACTGAACTTCATCCTGTTTGTGCTCAACTACAAGCGACTGGTTTACTTGAACGAGGCCTGGAAGCAGCAGCTCCAAGCCAAGCGGGACTAGACACACCACAACAACAAGTGTAGAAGGATAACAAATCATCCAACACATGGGGAAAATGTGACCTCTGAAAATTTGTGACTTGCCACCAGGAGACCTTGCTTCCAAACAAATGTTCATTCTGTTGTGTGTGTGTGTGTGTTAAAACGAAACAAAAAATTAAACAAGGAAAAGAAAATGTGTAACTTTAGGGGCCACAGATCACAGGTTTATTGGAAGGATTGGAAAACAGAAACACAAATCTTTATCCGTTTTGATTTCTTGTTGGTTTTCATTGTTCCCTGAGATGAAAATGAGATTTGCGCTTTGATCGAGAGAGAGAGAGAGAGAGCAGTCAGAAAGCACTTAGGAGACTTCCAGTCAGTACAAACGGAAGAAGGTGTCCTTTCCCTGAGGAATAAAATAATGGAGAAAACATTGTGAGAAATTCTGTTTACTTGAATCCACTGGGAAAGTCGGTGCTCTTTGGGAGCAGCTGATTCCAGCGGGACTGAATTTAAAGGTTTATAAAGGGTAAACACGAATGATCATGAGGCTAATGTACTGCTCGCACAGATGATTCCACGACAAATAAAGTGTAATTTTTTATGTTTACAGGTTTTTTTTTATTGTTTTGGAAGAGGACCACTCATAAAACACACAAGAATGTGAGCTGTATGTGTAGATCAGATTTGTCTGTGACTACTTTTTTTTAAAATTTGTTTGTTTCGCAGTTCTGTAAATAGCTGCCGCAAAGCAATATTCCAGACTAGTTTGTGTTTTACCGTTAAAAGCATTAAAAATTCCCAATCCACGGCATGTCCGTCACTACCAATGAGTGCTTTCAGCAGCGATTGTGCGAGTTATTCTTCATGCAAGCGTTACAGCGTTGTGCTCATTATGTGGGGGTCTTGATCCAGATTAAATGCTGCATTTATGTAATTTACTGTAATTGAGATGACCACAATCTTTCCAGCGGTCGTCTCCAGACTCGAGAATTATTTATTTCTTTGCCAGCGCTCAAAACACCAAATTGATGCATTAATTCACTGTATTCTCTTGGCAAATTTATTGGCTGTAATTAAATGACATCAATCCTTAGTGTTAGTTCACCCAAAAATGAAAACACTCATCATTTACTCTCCCTCATGTCGTTCCACACCCGTAAGACTTTCGTTCATCTTCAAAGTACAAATGAAGATCTTTTTGATTAAAAAAAAAAAAATCTGAGCGCTTTCTGTCTCTTCATTGACACACAAATACCGCTTTGAAGCTTCAAAAAGTTCATAAAGAGATTGTAAAAATAATCCATATGAGTTGAGTGGTGTTCTGAAGAGACTCAATTGCTTTATATGATGAACAGATTGAATTTAGGCTTTTATTCACATAAAACGCATCAGTTGTGGTAAACAGAAGCTCAAGCATGATTGCCTGACGTGCAAGAACCGATGTGCTTCATTCTGATCAATGTTTATATGTGAATAAAAGCCTAAATTCAATCTGCTCATCATATAAAGCGATCGTGTCTCTCCAGAACATTTGGACTAAACCTCTGAATTCATATGGATTCGTTTTACAATCTCTTTATGAGCGACAAAGTTGCGTAGACTATCGATGAAGGGACAGAAATTTGTGTTTCGAAGATAAATGGATTTGGTAACGACGAGCAAATGAGAAGTTTTTCATTTTTGGCTGAACTAACACTTTAGCTACCCATGTATTGCTGAAGTTTAGGTCTTTTATATAATGTCAAAGACCTGCACTTTCATAAAATTTTAGCAATTCTTAAACTCATTCAGTGACTCATAATTGTGGAAATTCCAATATATTCTGATTGAGATGTCAGCTACTTATACATGTATTACTGGTTTCATAAGTACACTAGTTACACTAGCGTTCCTTATGGAGTTAGAGTAAATAGACACTTCGAGAGATTGAGAGTTTTTAGGTTTATTTTCCTTCAACTTTTTTTTAAGTCCATCATACTACATGTTGTAGTTTATTTTTGTGTCTCATTGAAGATTTTCACATTGTAGCACGACTGACATCACGTGAGATGCATCTACTGTAGTGTAATTTGTTACCCATAAACCCCTCAACCTGTCATCGCCCCTTGACCTTCATACGAAATTACAATTTCGGTCCGCCTCACCTCTACCTCTCAGTATTTGTCTCCAGCTGTTGGGATAGTTGCGACATACAATATTGTCCACAGATGCAGGTTTTAGTCCCTCTTTTAGTTTAGTTTTTTGGTTCACACAATGAAAACTTGATCTGAATTTACCAACTATCCAATCCAGTATTGCACAAGTCAAACTACTCGTCAACGTTTTCTGGTGATGTTGAGCTAATTTCAGTTTTCGAACGGCCATCAGGTGCTTTGTGTTAATGTGAAGTTAAGATAAACACCCAGCTAGAGTTTGCACTCTAAATACTGGGTTAAAAACAACCCAAGTTGGGTTGAATGTTTGCCCGACCTGCTGGGTAGTTTTATTTAACTCAACTATTGTTTAAAAATGACTATTTCTTGCTTAAAATGAGCCCAAAGTATGCTGGAAATTAACATGTTTAATGAATAATCTTATTAAATGTTCACCTTTTGATTATTACTGTTGCCTCTAGTAATTAGGTGTCTGATTTTTAATTTCGGGTTCATTTTAAGGGAGCCATATAGTCATTTTTAAACAGTAGCTGGGTCAAACATTTAACCCAATAACCGCTGGGTTTGTCCATTTTCAACCCAACTTGGGTTGTTTTTAACCCATCATTTAGTGATGGATGGATGTTGATTGTTCAAAACATTGAAAATACTTTCTTCTTTTTTTGTTTTCTGGAAAACAGACCTCATTTTGAACACCAAAATCTGTATTTTTATCCCTCACAGTCTTGTTCATTCACATGAATTTAAAAATGGTATCTACCCAAACTAAAGTCTATGGCTTGATGTTGAGTTATTCTTTGACCGGTTGGTTTAATTTATTGACCTTTCTTTCGTTGGAAACCTTGTATTGTGCAGCACTGATTATGCTTTTGTGAAGCACAACTTGTGGTTGCAGTCTTTGTCTATGTGGCTGAATAAATCTCCGTTAAGCGTTACCAGCCAAACCTGAGCTCAACGGTCAGAGCGAACAAATCGAAACGTAGTTAGTTACACAAGAGTTGTTCAGATTTGTACATTAGTGTCTGTGGGTTCTGTTGGTTTTATATACTCAACGCAGACAAGTTGATGCCAGAAACCGTTTCTCCCATCAAAGTCAACAACCTTTTGCAACCTGAGTAATGTGACGCATTGTAGAGTGAAAAGGGACATTCAGTGTCAAGAGATTAGGGATTGTGAAAAGGACCTGACTGTGTTTTCTCCTTAATATCTTTATTAACCAATAGCCTGAGCGATCCAAATGACATGATCTTAAAAGTAAAGTAATTTCATGTGCATTTCAAGTTATTGTACACTCTTAAAAATAAAGGTTCTTTATTGGCATTGATGGTTCCATTTAACACCCATGGAATCTTTCCATTCCACAGTAGGTTCTTTAGATTATTTAAATATTTTTGCACTGAAAGGTTCTTTGGGGAACCAAAAAAAAAAAAAAAGGTTCTTATATGGCATTGCTGTGAAAACCCCCTTTTGGAGCCTTTATTTTTAAGACGACACACATTGTGATGATAACGTGCATTAAGAAAGCAAATAGTCTGTTTTAAATTTATATATTTGACTTTAAAGATGACATCTAAGGCTTAAAAAATTAAATGTATCCAATTCAAATGACAAGATCCCCCAAAACGACAATAAAGGTTGCCTTCACAACTTTAAATTTCATTAAAAGTGCCTTCTGTATGTCCACTGGGCCTTGGAGTTTGGAGTAACTGCAGCCTCAATTCTGAAGCGGTTTGGTTAAAGTCTTGCCTCTTGTGGGTGAGTTTAGATCGGTGATCTTTGAAATATCTCGGTATTGTCTCATAACCAATATCCTTAACTCAATGTCTCACTGTTATAAAAGCAAAAAACACTGTAAATCCAAATGTGTCTCAGAGCGATTTGGTTGTTCCTTCACTCTTCTTTGTATTATTTCTGATGTTTTCTGCAAACACACCACGTCAGTCCTGAGAATTGTACAATGTGACTTTCAGATAGCATTTTTTCTTTCTGCTTTTTGTTTCCTGATGTAATTGTTAGATGTACAGACTGTTAACGTTATAGCATATTTTAGTAGATAAACAGAAATGAGAAGTGGACGGATTGGAGATTCCATGTTTGGGGTATTTCGTTTGTGGAAAATAAACTGTTTTTCGGTTTGCTTCTGTATTTGCCAAATATGAATTTAAGTTAAAAAAAAAAAAAACAATTCTGTATTTTCCTACATGGATTACGTGTTATGGAGAACGCAGAAGAACATTGGACGAATTCCATTTTGTGAGATGTGTGTCTGGGAATCAGCTGGAGGAGACACCGCAGCGAACATTAACGCGTGTCTTGTTTTGTGGATTTGATCTGCCATTAAAACATTCCCCCAGACATCTTTGACCTCTTTTGTCCTTTGACCTCTGTCCTCGTGAGAGAAATCATCGGTTAAACTGTTGAGAACTGACATGCGCTCTTAAAAATAAAGGTTACAAATGGTTTTTTTTAGCAGCAATGCCATAAAACCACCATTTTTGCTTCCCTAAAGAAACTTTCAGTGAATTATTCTTAAAAAAACAATTTTTTTTCCTTGCTGTAAAGAACGTTAATAATCTAAATCATGTTTTTTCCCCACTATAACCACTATAATGGAACCATCAATACCAGTAAATACACTTTATTTTTAAAGGTGAAGTACAATTATTGATGTTCATTTACTACTATTACTAATATCTAGCCATTCTGGATTGCAGGAGAAGAAAGTTCAACTCTTCAACAATAATTCAAATAAAATGGGAAATGTGATGTTTATCTAAAGCCATTTTTGCTTTATTGATATGGCTGAATTGGTTCATCAAAGGTCAGACATTGGTAAATAAAGTGAGATTAAATTTGCAAGAACCAATGAGATTCATTCTGATCAGTGTTTATACGTGAATAAAAGCCTAAATTCAATCTGCTCATCACATAAAGCGATACATTATTCTTGATTTCTCACAGCTTGTGCGTTTTTCTGGTGAGTCGGAGTGAACTGCGGCGCTAACAGAGTCTCACGAACACAGCAGACCAATGGCAAAGGTCAAGAATTTTGTTAAATAATACATTAAATTTCATAAACACCCAGAACGCTTGGAATATACGACATGTTACATGGAATCATTCTGCGATACTTTTGCAATTCACTGCCATTATATGGGATTTTTTTTTAAATTCTCCTTTTCTTGTCCATAAAGAAAGAAAGGCATACAGCATTAGAACAACAACAATTTCATTTTAGGGTGAACCATCCCTTCAAGTCTTGGGATTATGCATTTGAACCAGAGTGTATTTTTTTACATTTGTCCTCCGTCTACTAATTAAACATCCTTTCCAGACTTAAAAACTAGCATGAAGTAAAGCAGTTCCCATAGTAACAATTTACAGCAATGTTGCATCGCAGTACGATGTGTAATGAAGCACACGCTGCATTAACACTGGACAAGAAACAGCTGGAGACGGTGGTAGATTTTTGTTGATGCCTTCATCAACCTGTCAGATGTAGTTTGAGTCGTGTTCAGTGGATGTGAAACCTCAAATAAGTGCAATAACAGCTGTCAAACCAACATAAATGATCATTCCTGCTGTTTATTATCTTATCCAAGTCTGAACTGAGGAAGATGTTTGTCCGCTGAATCATGTTTCTTATGTGTGTATAACTGAATTTAGGAAACGGATGAGTTTCTAACATGAACGTCCATAATCTCAGGAATCTTGTGGAATGTTTATTTTGATGACATCGCTGGGAAAGGTTTGGAATGTCCACAAAGCTCGTTAAATTGGTTATTAAAGAGTAACTAACTCTTTCTCCGCCATTGAAAAACTTTAAAAAAGAAAGGTCACTCGCACACAGACAGCTCAATATCATTCCCACAGGCTGAACGCCTGCAAAAGGCACTTCCTGTTCCAGTTTAATAAAAAAAATTAATAGAAAAATTCCAGTATTGCTGCATTTCAGTAACACAGACATTTGCAATTAAAAGTCTTTACAAAGATCAAACAGCACATGGATTCATCACACAATCACAGCATTAGAGCAGACGTGATCATGAAGAAGCAGAAGGATCGGTGTGAATGTCAGTGCACTGTTACTTGATAAAAGGTCCATTTCCTCCTGCTCTTCCTGTTTTCCAGCGTGCGCAGGAAGCAGTTAATCCGCTCACTGGCAGGGATACCTGGCCCAGGTGGGCAGCACACCTGTCTCATTGGCGATCCTCCAGTATCGCTCCCGCAGGAGAAACGCTCCGGCTTTGGGCTGCCGCTGCCGAGTGAAGACTCCTTTCTTATTCCCGACCACTCGAGCGATGGCTGGAGACAGAGAGAGAAGAAGGGATCAGGGTGTCTTGCAGGGCTCTGAAGGCTTTTTATGACCTTTTTAAATCAAATTAACTCCATATGGGCTGGGAAGAGCAATGTCCATGAGAACATCCTAAAGCACAAAATGACTGTAAAAATAACGATTTAAAAACTGCAGAAAAACGAAAAGTATTACAACATGATAAACCTCACATTTCAGTCTTTTAACCATTTTTAAAGGGAAGGAAGGAGTCAAAATTATACATTTGATATTATATTATATTTATATATATATATATACACACACTACTGTTCAGAAGTGTGGGGTTGGTACGATTTTTTTAATGTTTTTGAAAGAAGTCTCTTCTGCTCACCAAAGCTGCATTTATTTGATCAAAAATACAGTAAAAATTTCAAATATTTTTACAATTTAAAATAGCTGTTTTCTATGTGAATATATAGTAAAGTGTAATTTATATCCTGTGATCAAAGCTGAATTTTCAGCATCATTACTCCAGTCTTCAGTGTCACATGATCCTTCAGAAATCATTCTACTATGATGATTTGCTGCTCAAGAAACATTTATTATTGTTAATTGCAAATTAATAATGTTATTATTTTTCCATTTATATATATATATATATATATATATATATGCACACACACACACCAATATATTTGTTGCATAAAAAGTCTTCAAAATAATTTTTTTGTATTTAAATAAATTTTTTTATACAGTATTTTATTTTGATACATTTCAACTGAGGTATTTTGTATTTTTATTTTAAATACATGTTCATGCACTTATGGCCATCTCTACTCACATTTAATTAAATCATAGCTGTCTTGATTAAATAATAAGTTTAATAATCAATCACGTTAAGCTAGATTGCATTTCCGATTTTTCTGTCCCCAAATTTGATAATTATGATTTTTCTTATGATGATATCATCACTTATGATGATATTTAAGACTTATGGCGGTAAATGTAAGACTTTTTAAGGACCTGAAAGGACCCTGTGGATGCTTTCCTTGAAGTTGCATGAAAATGTGCAAATGAAGTCTGCCGATTCCATGCCGACCTGCTGATAGCCAGTGATCCATCTGACATGTTTTCATTCTCTTATCAAAAGTGTGCATGAATGAACAGTATGAAAAACTTGTTCGGATCAAAAGGAAAAGGCTGCGGTTATTTCCTACTTTGAGCCGTCATGAAGTCGGCAAAGTTCCAGATCAGCTCTCCGATGACGAACTCCTTCCTCTTCTGGTCAAACACGTCGTGGTAGTTCTGCAGGACCGTCTTCTGATACTCTTCTGTGAACATCATGGGTGGATCCTGCAGGACAACAAACATGAGAAAACAGGTTTGAGTTTTCCTACACCTGTCAGTGGTGGCTAAATTGAAAAAGTTAAAAACATAAATATTTTTCACAACTATGAAACTGTACTTTGCATTACTTGTTACTATATACACATTATATATAATTATATATACAAAGTTAAAAAATTCAAATAAGATCTCATCTATATCAGGTAAATCATACATAAATTAGGCAAATCAGATCTTGTCAAGAATATTTTATATATATTTAGATTTTACTTATTATTTATTTACTTTTTACTTATTTAAAATATTATGAAAATGTATAAATAGATTTAACTAAGTAAAAAGTAAATAATATCTATAAAATATAAGTATTCTTTAGTGAATTAAATATATTTGTCTATATATATTTAGTCACAAATATATATATATATGTATTTTCTTTCAACATAAGATCTGATTTGCATAATTTCTTTAGTGAATCAAATATATTTGTATATATAGATCCAAAATATTTATTTTATATATATTTAAATATATATAAACTTATTATTTATATACTTTTTGCGTTGTAAAAAAAAAAAAAAAAAAAAAAAAAATATATATATATATATATATATAAAACGCAAAAAGTATATAAATAATAAGTTTATATATATTTAAATATATATAAAATAAATATTTTTTATAACAAAAGGTCTAATACGCATAATTCCTTTAGTGAATAATAAAAAAAAATTATATATATATATATATATATAGATAGTTAAATATATATATATATATATATAAAATAAATTCTTATGACAAAAGTTCTAATTTGCATAATTTCTTTAGTGGATTAATTCAGTCTATAAATGTATCTATAAATAACTACAATAAAGACTAATTAAAAAGTATATAAATAATACTAAATATAAATATATATATTATTAACATATAAATATTCTTATGACACAAGATCTGATTTGCATAATTCTTGCATAAAAGTGAACAGCGCATGCGAATAAATGATGCCCTCAGCAGGAGCATTTCATTCTTGTGAACCCAGACTCGGGCTAGACGAGGTTCAAAGGAATCCTTTAAGGAAATGTGTGCTCAGACATGCTCACTGTTTTTATTTGTGGACTTACACTGTGCAGGCCGGGTACAGTGTCCGCTCCGTACTCGCTCTGGATTATGGGTTTCTTGTATTTCCCATACCAGTTATCAAACTGAGTGTTGAGCTGAAGACTGATGATCTCTGTGTGACCAGGGTCATGATACCACGAGAAATAGCTGTTTACACAAATAACGTCCACAAACGGGGCCTGAGGAGGAGAACCGGTCAACACAAACGGCATTTATCACACGGTAAAGGGGCAAACCATGTGACATACTCCCATATATCCAGTTCATTTATCAAAACTGGATCAATCTTGATTTAGGTTAGCCAGTTAAAACAAACATTATGTAGTACATTCAGAAGTCTTAAAGGTACAGTAGCAACAACCTGTGTAACTAAGGGTGGAAAATGATCGTGTGTGTGTGTGTGTGTGTGTGTGTGTGTACACATACAATCAAGCCAAAATGTATTCAGACACCTTAAACATTTCATTCATTAATTCAGTTTATTCACTATAGTTTCAAAAAAAGGTAATAAAATATGACGATGTCAGATAACACTTCAGCAAAATATGGTCAGGTCAAAATTTTTATCAATTTTGCTGGTAGTCCACTGTATGAAGCATTTTTGGGTCTAAGAACTGTAGTTCAGTACTGTACTGTAGTTCAACTCAACATGATAGAGAGAAATATAAGATAAGAAATGTTTAAACAGCTGAAATAAGAAGGTCAGGAGGTACTAGGTTGTGAAATGTTTATTTTGCAACATACAAATTACTCAAAAATAAATGTATAAAATGTGTAGTTTAAGTCTCACCCCTAAATCTCTGGCGTAGTCACTGTTTGTGATGTATGTGACCGGCCGGGTGGAATCCAACGATTTCGTATGAGACACGAGTTCCCTACGGAAAAATACAACAGGGAAAAATAAAAACAGGTTAAGTTGTTTTTCTGACAGTACAAACAAGGATTCAGTCCCAGATGGTAAAATAAATATTTAAAAAAAAATGACCTATTCCCAGTTTAAAAACAGGATTCAAACTCTTCTTTGCCAGTCTTTCATGATTATTGCATGAGAATGTCTTATTTTATTATTTAAAATAACTCATAACGATTACAGTCACAACAAGAAATTTCTGGCTGATTAAATATGAATTTTGATTTATTTCTACGACGTATGATACTTTATTTAATGTTAAATTATTTAATTATTTAAAATTGTTATTTATTTTAATTTAATGAAGAAAAAAATTAAATGTAAAATATATTAAAAATTAAATAATAAATGTATTACATTTTATTTAAAAATCTAATACAATTATTGTTAACATTTATTAACATTAGTTAACTATATTAGTTAACATGAACTAACAATGTAAACACTTTATTAATCTTAGTTAATGTTAATTTCAACATTACTAATGTATTATTAAATAACTATTATTATTATTATTATTACTATTAATTATTATTATTAACTATTGGAACCTTTTTGTAAAGTGTTACCAAAGTATTACTTATTCATTTTATTCGATTTTTATTAAATAAATAAATAAATAAAAAATTTCCACAGGAAAGGGAACAAGAAACTAGTTAAACGTCAGTGATGCAGACAGAAGGAACATTAACATCATGGCATTGAGTTTAATATTGTGCTACTGCAGTTATAGCAAGCATTAATAATTCAAACAGATGTTATTTGCAAATGAATAACCCATTAGTAGCGCGCATGAAGAGCTAAAGCTGTTGAGACTCTGTGAATTGTACATTAGACTAGTTTCCAGCGGCCCGTGGCGTCTCTTTGTGATGCTCAGGTATGTAAATGAGCGTCAAAGCAGGTGTTTCCACCTGAAGGCATTCTTTACACCCACTGTACAAGACTCAACATGATCACAAACAAACACTCATTATGATGCATTATTACTGTCAAAACAACAGCTTGACATGAACAGAGAAAACACCATCAAAACACACACCATTACATCTGATTAAAGGTCATGGAAAACAGGAGTTTTGCTTTTTTAAAGGGGTCATGACATGAGAAATCAATTTTCGCATCTCGTCTTTTCGAGTTTTGTAGCTTCAAACGACCTCCTCATTATAAACAAAGCATTTATTTAATTAAGCTCCAAAAAATGGCTCATTTGAATATTACGGGAGTTGTGATGTCACACGGGCAAATAAATTTGCACATGCCCGCCTCCAGAGCAAGACATCGACCAATAGTTACACATCATCACATAATAGGCCCCGCCCACTGTATTATAAGTGAACCTCAAGGAATATTTTAAAATAATAAAAAAAAAAAAATCCATGTCATGACCCCTTTAAATTAAGATTTAAGACTGCATCATAACTTGCATTACGCTACAACAACAGAAGGTCAGGGTTTCATCTGTCTTCTTCTTTCATTCTCTTTTAGGTGTGAACATGGAGCCATCTCAACCACTGAAACCATTAAATGAATCATTTAGATTTAGTCTCACTTGAAATAGAGTCCCGCGGGCGGCATTTCAGATGCAGGCTCGTTGGCCACAGACCACATGACCACAGAGGCATGGTTTTTATCACGTCTGACCATCTCCTCCATGACGATCAGGTGATGAGCCAGAGAAACGTTCCCGAAACTCCTTCTGAGGGCAACACACACACACGTTCTAGATCAGTGGTTCCCAAACTTACCCCCTGAGGCATTCACCATCCTTCTGCGTACCCCCTCTCTTCCACTTAGACTGCACCTTTTCCGTTAAGGGACAATATGTGCCCCCTAAAATTGACTTTCCAGTCCATTTATTATCTTTATAAATCCCTTTACAACATTAAAAAAAAAAAAAAAAAAAGTTTTAATGAGTCACAGAGTCATTCAGTAATGAAGCAAGTGGCTGTATTTATGAATGAATCATTGAATCAATGACTTTCACGAACGATTCATTCAAACAGATTCGTTCACGAAACACCGCTGTGTGCTGCAGTTCTGCTGCGGCTTTCGTTGGAACTATTATTTTGTTGCAAATACTGATAATACTGTGAAGAACATCACTTCATATTTTACCCGTTTGTTTGTTGAACGGTTCTATAAAATCAATGTCACATTTGCAAACGTGTAGATATTTGGATTTGCATTCTTGCTCGTATATTATCAACGTTAAAAACAAGAACAAAAGGTATGTTTGTATCAAGAGTTTGAATCTTAAATTGACCTTTATGCACCTTCTGTGCCAGGCTATTTGTTTTTCATGCTAGTAAGTGCTAAATCTACAGGTACATTGTCGAGAACGGCAGTAATGTAGCACGATCATTTTGTCCGCATACCCCCCCGTCACGTCACGTACTCCCTCTGTCACGTCACGTACTCCCCCTGTCACGTCACATCACGTCACGTCACGTACCCCCTCTGTCACGTCACGTACTCCCCCTGTCACGTCTGTCACGTCACATCACGTACCCCCTCTGTCACGCCTGTCACGTCACGTCACGTACCCCCTCTGTAACATCACGTCACGTCCTCCCTCTGTCACGTCACATCCCCCTCTGTCACGTCTGTCACGTCACGTACCCCCTCTGTCACGTCTGTCACGTCACGTCACGTCACGTACCCCCTCTGTCACGTCTGTCACGTCACGTCTGTCACGTCACGTCTGTCACGTCATGTACCCCCTCTGTCACGTCTGTCACGTCACGTACCCCCTCTGTCACGTACCCCGTCATGTCACGTACCCCCTGTCATGTCACGTCATGTACCCCCTGTCACGTCTGTCACGTCACGTCACATACCCCCTGTCACGTCACGTACCCCCTCTGTCACGTCTGTCACGTACCCCCTCTGTCACGTCACGTCACGTCACGTACCCCCTCTGTCACGTCACGTCACGTCACGTCACGTACCCCCTCTGTCACGTCACGTCACGTCACGTCACGTACCCCCTCTGTCACGTCACGTCACGTCACGTCACGTACCCCCTCTGTCACGTCACGTACCCCCTCTGTCACGTCACGTACCCCCTCTGTCACGTCACGTACCCCCTCTGTCACGGCCCGTCACGTCACGTCACGTACCCCTCTGTCACGTCACGTCACGTACCCCCTCTGTCACGTCACGTCACGTACCCCCTCTGTCACGTCACGTCACGTCACATACCCCCTCTGTCACGTCACGTCACGTCACATACCCCCTCTGTCACGTCACGTCACATACCCCCTCTGTCACGTCACGTACCCCCTCTGTCACGTCACGTACCCCCTCTGTCACGTCACGTACCCCCTCTGTCACGTCACGTACCCCCTCTGTCACGTCACGTACCCCCTCTGTCACGTCACGTACCCCCTCTGTCACGTCACATACCCCCTCTGTCACGTCACGTACCCCCTCTGTCACGTCACGTCACGTCACATACCCCCTCTGTCACGTCACGTCACATACCCCCTCTGTCACGTCATGTACCCCCTCTGTCACGTCACGTACCCCCTCTGTCACGTCATGTCACATACCCCCTCTGTCACGTCACGTCACGTACCCCCTCTGTCACGTCACGTCACGTCACATACCCCCTCTGTCACGTCACGTACCCCCTCTGTCACGTCACGTACCCCCTCTGTCACGTCACGTACCCCCTCTGTCACGTCACGTCACGTACCCCCTCTGTCACGTCACGTCACGTACCCCCTCTGTCACGTCACGTCACGTACCCCCTCTGTCACGTCACGTCACGTACCCCCTCTGTCACGTCACGTCACGTACCCCCTCTGTCACGTCACGTCACGTACCCCCTCTGTCACGTCATGTCACATACCCCCTCTGTCACGTCACGTCACGTACCCCCTCTGTCACGTCACGTCACGTACCCCCTCTGTCACGTCATGTACCCCCTCTGTCACGTCACGTCACGTACCCCCTCTGTCACGTCACGTACCCCCTCTGTCACGTCACGTCACATACCCCCTCTGTCACGTCATGTACCCCCTCTGTCACGTCACGTCACGTACCCCCTCTGTCACGTCATGTCACATACCCCCTCTGTCACGTCACGTACCCCCTCTGTCACGTCACGTCACGTACCCCCTCTGTCACGTCACGTACCCCCTCTGTCACGTCATGTACCCCCTCTGTCACGTCACGTACCCCCTCTGTCACGTCACGTACCCCAGTTTGGGAACCACTGTTCTAGATAATAAAATCACCTCATACCAAAGTACTTCAAATAGATTAAGATTAAGGATAAATTAGTGCTGTTAGTGTTAACTAAAACGATTATAAATTGTTAACTGTAAAATAACTCTGAAATAGAAAAAAAGAATGTTATATGAAAATTTTTTTTTTTACAAATGTCTTGCCAATTAACTTAAATAAGTTTAAGCACTAAAAAAAAACAAAAAAAAAAACAAACAAAATTGCATAACTAAAACTTAAACTAAAATTGAAATGAAAACTGAAAATACATAAAATAAAGGATCATTCAAAATATTAATAAAGACTACAATAGTATATTATTAGTTAGCTAAAACAAAGTATTCAAAATCATTTTCAGCATTTGAAATAAAGCTGAAATGAAAAAATATATATAAATATTTAGATGAAAAACTGAAATAAATTAAAGCTATATTTAAAAATATATTTTTAAAAACTAATAAAAATAAAGCACAAACTAAAATTCAATTTAAAACTGGAAATATGTAAATTAAAAAATTTAATAAATACTATAATAATTGATAAATAATACTAAAATAACGCTGCAATGAAAAAAACATTCATTTTAAACATTTACGAATACATTATGAAAATCAAAAGTTGTATCGGTTAATATTATTTAATGGACCTGAGCTGATGTGAACTAACAGTGAACTGTTGTATTTTATTAACTAATATTAACAAAGATTATTAAAAACAGCAAATCTACTGCCTATTGTTAGTTAATGCATTAACTAATGGGACGTTATTGTATTGACAGGAGAATCCTGTCAGACATGGATTCACTTCCTACAAGCTTTATAATCTTGACTGTTTCTGCGTAAAACTACTGTGTATTTGTCGGGACGGCGTCTCACATGTCTCTGATGCCCACTCCAGGACACTCGTCTATAACCACAATGCCATGACGGTCGGCCATCTGCAGGATCTCTTCGGCGTAGGGATAGTGGCTGGTGCGGAATGAGTTGGCCCCCATCCACTTCATCAGGTTAAAATCCTTCACGATCAGAGGCCAGTCGAAGCCTTTCCCCCGGATCTGAGACACAAACGGCATTCGTCATAAACCTTGTGCTTCTGTGAGCTTACAAAAGTGCGCCTCCACTGAAATATGAAATATCTGGGTGACACTTTACAATAAAGTTCAATTAGTTAACATTGGTTAATGCATTAATATTACATAACACTGGGCCAGTGTTCTTTTAATATCATTAAGATATTAGAGTTTTTATTAATTTATTTTTTAAATATTTCTATATAGTTTAATTTTTAGTTATTTTTAGTATTTCAAGTTAAACTAAATCAAAAAATGAAGATGTTTAGGTTTTTATATTTTATTTTATTTCAGTAAATGTTTGTTTTATTTTATTTCAAGTGACAAAAAATGTTTTTTAATGGTTTTAGTTAACTATAATAACCCTGCAATCAACAATACATTTGTTATAGTATTTATTAACCGTAGCTAAAAATTTGTCAAAAATACAACTGTTTATTTTATTTCTTGATAGCTAAGGCACATTAAATATTATTAACTTCAATAATATTTAATGCTATATGTATGCCTTTCCCAAAATCTGAAAATAATTGCATTAAATAAATAAATAATAATAATTATATATTTTTTAATTCATAAATTTTTTTTTTTAAATAAAATGAGGTGGATTAAGGATCATTCTTCCTCAATGAAAAACTGTATCTGACGTGATGTTAGTCAAACAAAATTGTGCCACCACTGAAATATGAAATATGATATTTTACACTCATAGCAGCTTCATGAGGACCAGTGTGCGTCCATGAACTTCAACTTTGTCCAAACGTCAGCTATAATAACAGAAGAACAACACTCTGTGAGAGGATGCGGGTGTGTGGGTAGAGTGGTTGAGTTAATAGCTGCTATCAGCTGGTTTTACCAGATGCTTGACTTAAAAACACAACTCTGCTCTTAAAGCGATAGATCACACTAAAATGAACATACTGTCAGTGTTTACTCTGTAATCATGCCGTTCCAAACCCGTATGACTTTCTTTGAAGTCAAGTCACCATTATTTATATAGTGCTTTTTACAATGTAGATTGTGTCAAAGCAGCTTTACAGTGATAACTGGTACATTATTTTGGCTGCACAGCAGCTCTTAAGGAATAGTGTCAATGCAGGCAGATCAAAGCACTGTTGAATATCAAATGTCAATTGTCAAGTGTCCCCAACTAAGCAAGCCAAAGGCGACAGCGGCAAGGAACCCAAACTCCAACAGGTGACATCAGGTGGCAAACAGGTGTTAAAATGGAGAAAAAACCTTGGGAGAAACCAGGCTTAGTCAGGGGGCCAGTTCTCCTCTGGCAAACAGTGCTTTGTTACGACTCAGGTTGCTATCATAAGTCAGATACGATCGCAACATTCAAAGTGTTTAATTCAGTTCCATCCAGTTGAGGATCGTATTCATCACACCGGTATGGACGGTTGTTGAGGAGATGTGCCACTGGTTGTCATGTTGATGAGGCCTTCATAGTGGATGATCTAGTTGACACAATCTCATAAAGTAGTTCATAAGACTCATGGATTATATTCAGATTCTTTCTTTCTTTCTTCCGTAGAAAGAGTGTTAATACTAATCTTTATGATAAAAGAAAAGCAGAGACCATGTGCATATCCATTCACTGGCGTTGTAATCAGCACACAAGAACTGATGCATTTCAACATAACTCACACATGCAGTAAGTGTGAAGATGTGCAAACATTAATGAGATCTGATGATATGATATATGATTTCAGAAGAATCTGAATATAATCCATGAGTCTTATGAACTACTTTATGGTGCTTTTATGTCATTTTTGGAGTTTGACAGCATCCAAACCTCATTCGCTTGGATAAGAGCACGTGCTAAACATGTTCCACTGAAGACAGAAAGTCATACAATGGCAAAAATTAATTAATTTCAGTGTAGATATTAAAGTCATTCTCAGCATAGAAACTAATTAATTTCATCATTGTTGCATGATCAGCTCTAGTTTAAATGATTACTGACAGTGTCACCAATACATGTTACTGACAGTATATACTTATAAATGTCTTTTTCTGTATCTGGTTTTCTCTTTAGCATTGACATTAAGAGGTAGTTAGTGTGTTTTTGCTGCCCTCTGCTGACACTCACATCTGCATCCTCGTGCTTGTTGACCCCGTGGAAATAGAACGGCTTGTTGTTGATGAGAAACTGTGTGCTGGTGACTCTAACCGTACGAATACCCACAGGAAGAGTGTAAACATCCATCTGTCCATCCTCTGCTGTGGCCTGAACCTACAAAAACAGCAGAACAAAACCACATCACATGTCCATTCATCTCATTTTAAAAGCATACAGCAATCTTTATCTACATGTATTTTAAACTAAAACTTTTTTAGTATTGCTTGTCAATTACCAAAATCAAAGTTTTGAATCAATTCACTAAAACGGTTTGAATTATTCACAGAAACGAATCTGTAAAACTCTAACATTTTACAGTAAGGTTCCATTTGTTAATATTAGTTAATTACATTAGTTAACATAAACTAACAATGAAAAAGCATTTTTTAACCCTTGCGCATTAATTTAAAAAAAAAAAATGTTTCTCTGAGGTCCTTAGAGGTCAAAAATATCCGTCATAAACATTTGAAGCTTTGGGAGCACAGACTTAATTTTAAGTCTCATTTTAAAGAAGACGCTTGGTAGGTTATTGTTGAAGTAAAAAGGTTTTAAAAAAGAAATAAAAAGAGGTTTTAGTTTATAATTTAATATAAAATATATGTTTTATAAAACATGTTGAATGCAAAAATTGCTTAAAAAAAAGAAAGAAGAAGCAGCGATAAATCAGTTCCAAATTTGAGGTTGATATCTCAAAAAATGAGCTTTCAGTAAGATTTTGTTTGGGCGCAGTACCAAATTTTCCCCATTAGAGGCCAGCAAAGCTCCACTGGTACACACAGTGGTTGGATTTGTGATTTTTCCATTCCATCCATACCAACAAACACACACAATTATAGCTGTATAATTTATCCAGTTGGCTCTATAATATACAAAAGCAGAAAACAGAATAAAGCGAGTATTTGCTTTATAGGCCAAACCTGAGAAAATGGCACCATTTTATAAACTATAGTAAAAATTTTGAAGCCTTGCCAACGGAATATAAAAGCCTATTAACAAAGACTGCATCATTTTATAGTTAAATGGCCCTGGGATTAAAAATGGGTTCCAATGGGGACATTTTTGTCCTTAAGGTCCTGAGAGGAGCTATTTTGTGTTTGTAAAATATTAAAATACTAATAAAAATAAACACTTGTACACATGCTGTTGGCATCAGCACAGGCAAAATTATCAAAAAAAAAAAAAAAGACAAATGTCCTTAAGGATGCGCAAGGGTTAAACTTACTGTTAATTTCAACATTTACTAATACACTATTAAAATCTAAAAAGTTGTATCTGTTAAAGGAATGGTCCACCCAAAAATGAAAATTCTGTCATCATTTGCTCACCATCATGTCATTCCAAACCTGTAAGACTTTCGTTCATCTCCGTGAACACGTGTTTGAGATTAATATTTTGAAAATAAAGTGGTAAATTATGTTTTTATGCGCAAACAAAGCACTTGTGTCTAGGGCTGCACGATTTATCGTGATTAAATCGCACGCGATTCGGCAAAGGCTGCGATTATTTAACGCGCAGCTTGACAGAGCTGTACGTCTGATCAGTAGTAAATGCTTCTCCATCTGAAAGCCAGAGGGCGCTCTTGTGCAGAAACTCAAAATATGCCCTGCCGCAGAAGGTGTGTAGAACGCGTCATATCACTGTAGCTGAATAAACAGACGATTGAAACGCTCTGATTGATTAAACATGATTAATAAACACAAGACTGCCTTATGGATTAGCATTTGAAGCCATACTTTATTGACAAAATGTGGCTTTATTGACAAGCTGTGCATAAAAAGAATTGTGTTTAAGCGATAATCACGTTGAAAGTGGTAGTTGCGTAGCTGTCAATGGAGGAACAGAAATCTCTCAGATTTCATAAAAAATACACTATATTGCCAAAAGTTGGGACGCCTGCCTTTACGTGCACATGAACTTTAATGACATCCCATTCTTAATCCGTAGGGTTTAATATGGAGTTGGCTCACCCTTTGCAGATATAACAGCTTCAACTCTTCTGGGAAGGCTTTCCACAAGGTTTAGGAGTGTGTTTATGGGAATTTCTGACCATTCTTCTAGAAGCGCATTTGCAAGTTAAGGCAGTGATGTTGGCGAGAAGGCCTGGCTCACAGTCTCCGCTCTAATTCATCCCAAAGGTGTTCTGTCGGGTTGAGGTCAGTTCCTCCACACCAAACTCGCTCATCCATGTCTTTATGGACCTTGCTTTGTGCACTGGTGCGCAGTCATGTTGGAACAGGAAGGGGCCATCCCCAAACTGTTCCCACAAAGTTGGGAGCATGAAATTGTCCAAAATGTCTTGTATGCTGAAGCATTAAGAGTTCCTTTCACTGGAACTAAGGGTCAAGCCCAACCCCTGAAAAACAACCCCACACCATAATCCCCCCTCCACCAAACTTTACACTTGGCACAATGCAGTCAGGCAAGTACCGTTCTCCTGACAACCAAAACCAAACCCAGACTCGTCCATCAGATTGCCAGACAGAGAAGCGTGATTCGTCACTCCAGAGAACACGTCTCCACTGCTCTAGAGTCCAGTGGTGGCGTGCTTTACACCACTGCATCAGACGCTTTGCATTGCAGTATGTGATGTAAGGCTTGGATGCAGCTGCTCGGCCATGAAAACCCATTCCATGAAGCTCTCTACACACCGATCTTGAGCTAATCTGAAGGCCACACGAAGTTTAGAGATCTGTAGCTATTGACTCTGCAGAAAGTTGCCGATTTCTGCGCACTGTGCGCCTCAGCATGCACTGACCTCGCTCTGTGATTTTACGTGGCCTACCACTTCATGGTTGAGTTTCTGTTGTTCCCAATTGCTTCCACTTTATGAAACCACTAACAGTTGACCGTGGAATATTTAGCAGTGAGGAAATTTCACGAATGGACTTATTGCACAGGTGTCACGCTATCACGGTACCACGCTTGAATTCACTGAGCTCCTGAGAGCGACTCATTCTTTCACAAATGTTTGTAAAAGCAGTCTGCATGCCTAGGTGCTTCATTTTATACACCTGTGGCCATGGAAGTGATTGGAACACCTGAAATCAATGATTTGGAGGGGTGTCCCAATACTTTTGGCAATATAGTGCATCTTCATTTGTGTTCCAAAAATGAATGAAAGTCTTACAGGTTTGGAACGACATGAGGGTGAGTAAATGTCTAAATGATGACAATTTTCATTTTTGGGTGAACCCTTTAATATTAGGGTGACCACACGTCCCACATTTTGCTGGACAGTCCCGAAATTGAGAGCTTTGTCCCGCATCCCACAAGACTTAGTGTCCCGCATTTCATTTATGTCTGTATTATAATTTTTTTCATCCCTAAAATTACATCTACTGTCCTGCAACAGATCAATAGCCAGGTGGTCACCCTATTTAATATTATTTAATAGACCTGAGCTAACATGAACTAACAATTAACCATTTTATTAACTAAGATTTAGAAAAGGTTAATAAATACTGTTAAAAAATGTATTGCTCATTGTTAATGGACTTCATTGTCTAACGTTATTTCTACAGAAGTTTCAATCAAAAGTGAATTTAAACTCTAATACTTGCGAGACAAAGAAAAATCGCTAAACTCGTCTAAACGACACAATATGGCCAACAGAGCATTTGGCAGATGCTTTTATCCAAAGTGACTTATATTACATATTATAAGTTTATGCATTCCCTGGTAATTGATGCAAATATATATTTGAAACCTTGCACCATCACACCGGACTTCATGTTCAAGTCACCATGAGATCACAATCATTATTTTTTGTTTAAATTCACTCTTGCAGTTCTCTTCTCTGATGACGGGGCGGGGCAACCTGTCACTCAAATGACATCCACCAATAGCAAACCACAACCATCCAATCAATTTCCCATGGACAAAATAAAGCCCCGCCCCACATTTGTTCTTGTTCCAGAAGCGTTTCACTTTGATATATACGTCACTATAGGGAAGAAAAGAAGAGCGCAACTCCCGACGTTAAGAAGCTCTTTTGCACTATCACTGAGTAGCTTCACTGACCTCCATGGAGTAAAGGTATCCTGGGTTTTCGTGCATCAGGTACGGCCACCAGAGATTGACGTCTGCGACTTTAAGCATTCCTCTGGTGCCGTTAGCCGAAGCCACACATCTGCCGTCCTTTGCAGAGAGCGTCACTTTCACAGCGGGTTTAGAGCTGCCCAACACGGACACATTATAACTGACCAGCCCTAAATCACAGGACAAACATATGAACAGATGAATTAAGACTAAAATCAAAGAACATTTTAAACAAATCCATCGGGTTCAAGGCAAGTTAAGATTCATAGTTTTCACGTGACGTCACACACTTATAGGAATGTCCAGCTGGAGGACAAAACAAGGCTTTCCTCCACTGACCACCAGTCATTTTACAAGGTTTGTACTAAGTACTAATGTAGTAAGACAGTTATATTAAAAGATTAAATTCAGTATACACCTATAAAAATACATTTTGATTTTTCATCTTGATTTTTCTTTTAACACATTGTTAGCATGTTTTAGCATGTTGTTAGCAAAGAATTAACACGTTAACAGGTTTTACCAAGTTGCTAGCAGTTTTTTACCACATTGCTAACATGATTTAACATGTTAACATGTTGCTAGCATGTTTTAAATGTTAATTCATGTTGCTAACATGAATTAACATTTCAGCACATTACTAACACGAGTTTGCATGTTGCTAACCTTTTTTAAACATGTTAACATGTTTTACCAAGTTGCTAGCATGAATTAACGTTTTAACATTACTAACATGAGTTCGCATTTTTAACGTTATCATGTTAGCATTTTTAACATTGCTATCATGATTTAATATATTGCTAACATGACTTGGCATGTTTTTGCACATTTCGCATGTTGCTAGCATGTTTTAACACATTGTTACCATTAATAAGTACATTGCTAACATAATTAACATGTTGTTAACATTTTTAAACATGTTGCTAATGTGTTTTAACACATTGTTACCATTAATAAGTACATTGCTAACATTAATTAGCATGTTGCTAACATGTTTTACCACATTGCTAACATGATTTAATATATTGCTAGCATGAATTACCATTTCAGCACATTACTAATATGAGTTAGCATGTTAACATGTTTTACCAAGTTGTTAACATGAATTAACATGTTGTAACATTACTAACATGAGTTAACATGTTGCTAGCAATTTTTTTACGTTGCCAGCTTGTTTTACCATGTTGCTAGCATGAATGAACATTTCAGCACATTACTAACACGAGTTTGCATGTTGCTAACCTTTTTTAAACATGTTAACATGTTTTACCAAGTTGCTAGCATGAATTAACGTTTTAACATTACTAACATGAGTTCGCATTTTTAACGTTATCATGTTAGCATTTTTAACATTGCTATCATGATTTAATATATTGCTAACATGACTTGGCATGTTTTTGCACATTTCGCATGTTGCTAGCATGTTTTAACACATTGTTACCATTAATAAGTACATTGCTAACATAATTAACATGTTGTTAACATTTTTAAACATGTTGCTAATGTGTTTTAACACATTGTTACCATTAATAAGTACATTGCTAACATTAATTAGCATGTTGCTAACATGTTTTACCACATTGCTAACATGATTTAATATATTGCTAGCATGAATTACCATTTCAGCACATTACTAATATGAGTTAGCATGTTAACATGTTTTACCAAGTTGTTAACATGAATTAACATGTTGTAACATTACTAACATGAGTTAACATGTTGCTAGCAATTTTTTTACGTTGCCAGCTTGTTTTACCATGTTGCTAGCATGAATGAACATTTCAGCACATTACTAACACGAGTTTGCATGTTGCTAACCTTTTTTAAACATGTTAACATGTTTTACCAAGTTGCTAGCATGAATTAACGTTTTAACATTACTAACATGAGTTCGCATTTTTAACGTTATCATGTTAGCATTTTTAACATTGCTATCATGATTTAATATATTGCTAACATGACTTGGCATGTTTTTGCACATTTCGCATGTTGCTAGCATGTTTAACACATTGTTACCATTAATAAGTACATTGCTAACATAATTAACATGTTGTTAACATTTTTAAACATGTTGCTAATGTGTTTTAACACATTGTTACCATTAATAAGTACATTGCTAACATTAATTAGCATGTTGCTAACATGTTTTACCACATTGCTAACATGATTTAATATATTGCTAGCATGAATTACCATTTCAGCACATTACTAATATGAGTTAGCATGTTAACATGTTTTACCAAGTTGTTAACATGAATTAACATGTTGTAACATTACTAACATGAGTTAACATGTTGCTAGCAATTTTTTTACGTTGCCAACTTGTTTTACCATGTTGCTAGCATGAATTAACATTTCAGCACATTACTAACACGAGTTTGCATGTTGCTAACCTTTTTTAAACATGTTAACATGTTTTACCAAGTTGCTAGCATGAATTAACGTTTTAACATTACTAACATGAGTTCGCATTTTTAACGTTATCATGTTAGCATTTTTAACATTGCTATCATAATTTAATATATTGCTAACATGACTTGGCATGTTTTTGCACATTTCGCATGTTGCTAGCATGTTTTAACACATTGTTACCATTAATAAGTACATTGCTAACATAATTAACATGTTGTTAACATTTTTAAACATGTTGCTAATGTATTTTAACACATTGTTACCATTAATAAGTACATTGCTAACATTAATTAGCATGTTGCTAACATGTTTTACCACATTGCTAACATGATTTAACACTTTGTTAACATGAATTAACATGTTGCTAACATGTTTTAACACATTGCTAACATGAGTTACCATATTTAAATAATACAGTTTGACTTCATTTTTGAAAGTGGTTCTGAGAAGTGATTTAATTAACTTCATATAATCAACACAAGAGGGGATTTGAGGAATCTACATTTATGTATAAAATATTTGCAAATATTATAATGTTATTAATTAAATAAAACAAAACACTGTAGTCTTTGGTTACAGCATTCACTATATGTTCTAAGGTGAAAGTGAAAGTATCCGCAGCCACATCTTTTTCGGTCAGCCAATTCTTCGCTTACCAATGTTATCAGAGAATGACGTCTCCACTGTGATGTCATCAATGTGCACCTTTGGCGTTGTGTACAACAGGACCGATCGGTGTATTCCAGCATAGTTGAAGAAATCAAAGTTAATGTTCTGAATGAAGTAGCCAGCGGGGTATCTGCATGGAAAAGAAAATACAATTTTCAGAAGAGAGAAAGACGTGAAATCCAATGGTAAGAGAGCAACGTGACAAGAGTGTCTACACACAAACAATACCGGACAAAGAATGAGAACTCGAGAGGACCTTAAATACACAGTGATGATGAGACAATGACAAACAGCTGTGGAAATTAATAAGTGTCCATAGTAATAGATTAATGGCGGTAAACTAGAACAAAGGAAACATGTGACTGAAGACAAACCAACTAAAAGTCCTTGAAAATGAAACTAAACCCAGAGACTGTGGCAGTTATATTAAAAAAAAATATTCTGGCTCTTCCAAGATTTATAATGGGATTTTAAGATTTTGAAGCCCAAAAAAGCGCATCCATCCATCATAAAAGTAATCCATATGACTCCAGAGGGTTAATAAAGGCCTTCTGAAGTGAAGCAATGCGTTTTTGTAAGAAAAATATCCATATTTATAACTTTATGAACTAGAATCACTGGTTTCAGTACACGAGTTGATTCTGGTGGAAGAGTGAACTTTGACCTAACGCATGACGTACTGATGAACGAGGAAGAGCAGAGGATAGAGCAAAACAAATTTTTAAAGAGAAATGTGGGAGGAGCTTGAGTTTGTTTGAAGCGCGAGAGGCGTCGACTCTCACCTAAGCTAAACTCCACTCTCTCGTGAACCCGCGGACGGACGTTACCAAAAGATGGTGATTATAGTCTGTAGAGTTATAAATATGGATATTTTTCTTACAAAAACACATCGCTTTGCTTTAGAAGGCCTTTATTAACCCCCTGGAGCTGTGTGGATTACTTTTATGATGGATTGATGCACTTTTTTGGGCTTCAAAATCTTTTCACTCCCATTATAAAGCTTGGAAGAGCCATAATATTATTTAATATAACTCCGATTATGTTTGACTGAAAAAAGAAAGTCATATACACCTAGGATCAGGGGTGGAAATGGGGGGTAACACGGGGGGGGGGGCGGCGTCTGGGAAGTGAATTTTGAGGGGGGACGGCGTTCCAGTTCTAATTGGTTCGATTTTTTTAGGAAAAAAATGAAGGATTTTTGTATTTATTCTCTCAATAGCCTACGAAAACGATACGAATTCAGCACAAAAACAGCGCAATAAAACTGCACGATTAATCATTAAAAGATCACAATCTTGATTCAAACACTCATGCGATCTTATCTTATCAGTGCTCGAAGTGGGCTGGTACGCACGGCACTTCTAGCTATAGTTTAATCTGTAGCGTAACCTTGCCTTTTCTTGCGTACCGGCACTTCCCACATGTTGCCGGTACTCTTAACCCCCACACCGAAACACAGAATCAGGCTATTAATGAATTATATACGTCACGCGTTGAGCTTTTAACCATGAGTGGCGCGCCACGTGCGAATCACCGTTCATCAGCACGCTCCAAAAGTGTGATAGGCTAATATTTGCACAAAATGTGAAACCTATTTGAATTCTATTGTTTTTTTTCTATTGCATTTAGTTTTCTTTAACCTGAGGACAAATCTATTTAAAATGTTTGTGACCTGTTCAATTCAGTATGCACCACATATGCAATCTTTAATTCGGACAAAAATCAAACAGGTAATTTTTCTCATTGACTTGTCATGTGCCTGCTTGATAATTAAGAAAATATTGTTTGGAGGAAACATGGAATAGGCATGTTTAGTGTTATTATAGATTATATGAAAAGTCATTGACAGTAAAAAACTTCCCAACTAGAGCCCCCCCCGATGAATTACAGCCATTTCCAGCCCTGCCTAAAATGGCTTGAGAGCGAGTAAATTATGGGATAATATTCATTTTAAGGTGAACTATCCCTTTAAGCATTTTGCAGATTGATCTATTTTTAGTTTACACTGAAAAAATGCTGTTTTAAAAGAGAAGTCACAGACATTTGCGCAACATGTATGATTCAGTTTACGGCACTTCTCATTCATTTCTATGTGATTGACTGTTGCATTTAATTCAATGACGTCAATGCGACTGGTTATCAAGGCAAACGTGATCCAAGTTAGTCGTTATGCTTTTTTCTAATGGTAGAGCCACAGTAAAATGCACACGGGCATTCATAATGGTGCGTGTCTACTGGCGTTTTCAGTTCATTCCTATGGAAATTGAGATTTTTCAGTGCCCAAACACTTCTTTAGGGCCCCTATATGGACGCTGGCTGTATCTAACCTGGTGCGATCGTTCATGTACTGGATGGTTCCTGGTGGAAGCGTCTGTGGAGTTAAAGTGTTGTTCACTGCAATGGTGATTCGACATGTACTTCCGGTGCTCTGACGCAGGACGCCGCTGACATCTGCCTCAAAGGGTAGATGACCGCCCGCGTGTTCAGTCATCCTGACCCCGTTCACCCACTGCAACATGGGAAGAATCACAGATCCATGTGTCAGTCCTGAGACTGTGACTAACCAGATGAGTCAAAGACAATGTGACACTTGCACAGGCAGAGAACTGAGATATCAATCTGGAAAATGTATGCATGATAAAATACAGAGAAAAGAATCACTGATGGGCTTCTCATGTACTTACAAGCACAGAATAATAGTGCGCACTTCCAACTCGGAGCATGATCCGTGTTCCTTGGTCCTGGATCCAGCGCACGGGCACCCACAATTCCTTCTCATACCACACCCAGCCAATGAAATCCCTGATTTTGGAATCTTGTGTGATGTCGTTGTAGCTGGACGGCACCGGCATGTCAATCACTGGACCCGTCTGGAATAAAAAACACACTTACTATCAAACAATCAAACACTCGAAATGCAAAATATGAATGATTTCATGCTTAATATGCAATATTTCATAGTGGAACAACTACTTTGACAATAGACTCTAATAAAATTAACATTTTATTCTGATCAAAACACTTCGTACTCTTCTTAATAAACACAATTTAGGATGTTTCTTCACAGGACACTTTACAAAACACACACATTACACATCTGTTGATTGCGCAAGAAGAACGAAACAAGATAACTGATCAGAGGATGAATGCAAAGGACTGTGTGTATATTTTTGCACGTCATACACTATTGCAGGGGTTTTCAAACTGGGCCGAAAGGGAGAAAAAAAACATGTAAAAATTGTAATAAATAAATTCTACTTAAAAAAAAACAATTAAATTAAATTAAACTAACTAAATTTAATAATAAGATGAATTAAAAAAGATTAGATTAAATTAAATAAATAATTTTATAATTTAAATAACAGTATATAATATTGTAATTTAGAAAATATGTAACATAATAGAAGTATTTTCCAAATCATTTTTTTACACATATTTTTGGGCGTTCTTTATACTTGAAAAGTATATAGAGCTGCCTTTTAAATTTAAGGAGGGATAATTTTAATTAAAAAAAAAAAAAATTAAAATGTATGACATTAGATGAATAATAAAAGACTGAGATGCTCTTTGAAACATCTCAAAAAATAAAACAAATAAGATTAAACTAACTAAATAAAATTAATTAAATCAAGTAAAACATGATTCAATTATTTAAGTAAATAAATAATATGATACATAACCCTAACAGTTCAGTTCTATATTCAGTAATATTTTACACATATTTATTCTGGGTCTTTATACATCAATATTTTAGGATGGGGATCTTTCGCATGAGTATGATGGTATTTTGAAAACCATCCATTTTTATTTTCCATATAGAGTGGGGTCCAAAGGTCTGAGATTTTATTTAAAACTGAAAATACACAAACATGTTGTGATTAAAAAACAACGTTATTATGTAATATAATGTAAAACAAAGAAAAGTTACGATGAAATTAATAGTGCATAATTTCTGTGAAGCTCAATATGCTCTTTAAAACATCACAAATCACTTAGCTGATAATAGTTGTATTGAAAACATTTGTATTAAATTGCAAATGCCAAACACAAGCACTTCCACTAGACTTTTGGAGCCCACTGTATTTTCTAGCTGTGCTGCGTCAGATCTCACGTGACCTCCGCCAGTGGACGCTTGTACCACTCCTGCTCAAAGCCGCGGTTCCGGTCCGGAGAAAGATCCGCTCTGAATCTCCACAGTCCGCTCACATCTTTCACTTCTCTGGTGGGAGAGTCTGTGGGAAACAGCATCCCGCCCTGCAGCGACTGACACACACTGCAGACAGCGGCCAGTAAAACACATTTCACCACCGTCCCCTCTCCTGTTGAGCCCATTTTCACGCGCTGGTCAACTGTCTGTTTACACCCGCGTCTCCACTTCCGCTACGCGCGTAATTTTACGTCAGAAGAACGCTTCCTCAACGGAACATTTCATTAATTTTTTTTAAAACGTACTATTTTATATTACTATACCATGCGTTTTTAGTAATTAAACACGATTATATTTGTATTATTTTACTATATGTTATATATATATATATATATATATATATATATATATATATATATATATGACAAAAGGACAACAATAGGACAAAAACAGTGTATATACACTACAAAATTTTTCGATTGGCCTGTATAATATAAAAATATATAATTATTAATTAAATAATAATATCTAAAATAACCGAAATACAAAACATAAAAATGCAGGTGTCATGTTGACCACGAGGGGGAGACAACATATTACTTACTGGACTTAAGGGCTGTATCCGAAAACCTAGGCAGCTGACTTGCTGCCTCGCTGCCCTATCAGGCAATGACTTGTAAGGCAGCGTTTGTGCATAAAGGCACTTCACCAAACTGATTTCGGACAGACTTCTGAGGCAGCGTAACAGTTTAATGATCTTCCGCAAAACAGCGCGAGTTTTGGTGAAAACTAAACAAATATTTAATCACTACAGTAGTAATTTCTCGCTAGAAATGACATCAAAAGTGGAAAATGTTAGTCAGAAATGTACATTTACACACAAACTGGCCAGTAAACGCAACTTTCGGACGCCATCTTTATTTTTCTAGCTCAACTGTCACAGAATGTAAAGCACAGGATTGTGGGATATCAAAGGCAGCGAAGGATACGTCTATGCTGCCTTCAAAAATCGATCAGATAAAGGTATCTCAGGAAACAGGAAGTGAAGCTAACATTTAATTCGGACATGCCTTGTTGCCTTCCTACCTTGAAATGTGTCCTCCGAAGGCAGCCAGTTTTCGGACGCAACCAGTATTTGCTTTATTGGCAAACAGTTCACACTACAAAAGCATTTATATATTTCCATACCTGTACGCACAATAATGGTTCCAAATGGCTACAGAAAACCCTTATGCACATGTAAGGAAACTAACAAGTGTGACTTAATTATGATCTCACAGGTGAGCTGACACTGCAGAAATTATCCTGATAAGAGCATCTAGCTTGCACCTGCAACGCGTCATATTGTATTGTGGCAAACTCCCGTTAAAATAATTTAATTTGGAATATTGTTTACATTATTCCTAACCTATAAAAAGCTGATTTGTTGTTTTGCGTTTATATTATAGTCGCCTCAACGGCACCCTTCAGCTCTGTAGGAACCATGATTTCACCTCAGGTAGACAGGTGAAGATCTCTGTGAAATGACAGACAGAGTTTTAGGTAAGTTTATCTTACATTTGTTTGTTGTTGTTTTTTTAAATCGGTTGAACTGCAAAATGGTCGGTTCGGGTCAACGCAACATGGCGGCGCCCATGAGTGGGCGACCTGCGTTTATAGGCAGGCCTTGTTTTAGATGCAGATATATATGTAAATAAACGTGCAGTAGGCTAAAATGCCTACTTGTACAGGCTAAAGGAGGCAGTGTAAAATTTGGATAATAAAATAATTGACAGTACAAATATGAGATCAAAATGTGTAACGCGCTTGTTCAAATATGACTGAGAGTAGAGCGCCCTCTATAGTAATATCAGAGGAATGGCAGCGTCTCCCTCAGGCACTCAGTCTTTGAGTTTTCACTGAGGTCACATTAAACTGAGTAAACAATTAAAACCAGCCGTCGTGTCATAGACAAATCAACATTAATTTCCTGTCTGAGTGTTTTCCCTGAAGTGCTCTGTAAAAACAGCCGATGGTTCTCTGGAGTCTCTCTCATTATTACCAACATATTTACCCGGTGATGCTATACAGTGCACAGCATAAATGAGTACACCCCCTCTGAACAAATACAAAAGATGGAAAGATGGCAAAACTAAAATGTATTAAACATATACATTTAAAAACTGAGAAATATGTCATTAATAGCCATAAAATAAGTAAATTAGCCAATTTTGTTTAAATTAAGGATTGCAGTAATGAGTACACCCTAGATTTAATTCAACAAATGTATAATGTTCTAGTACTTAGTATGCCCTCCATAATTTTGAATATACTGCTCTTGTACAAGTTCATGACAAATTGTCACATTTGTGCTGTTCAACTCCTGGATGATAAACTCCTTAAATGCCCTGATCTTTAATGGGGAGTGTTGCTCAACTCGTCTCTACAGAATCCTCCACAGGCGCTCATGAGTGTTAAGATTGAGTGCAATACGTGTCCACCTTGGGAGAATGCATATCCTCATTGTCATGTTGAAAAAATGCCCAACAATGCAGGGGATGAGGAAAGGGTAACATCATCTGTTTCAAGTGTGTGTATTAAATTACACAGTGGTGTGTGAATTCATGACAGCATTGATAAAGCACAACTCCCGCACACCTTCAGCACTCATACATCCCTATATAAGAGCTTTACTACCACTGAACTTTACTGTGGGAACCAGGCACTTCTCACTGTACTCCTCCTCTAGCAACACCAGCACATTTTGGATGCTGTTAGATCCAAAATGATTGATTTGGTCTCATGAGACCAGAGTATTGATTCCCATACTTTGTAAATATGGGCTTTGGAAATGGCTAACTGACTTTATTGTGCTTTGGCTACAGTAGGTAGTTCCAGTGAGAATAACAACCATGTCATTTCTGCAGGCTGCATTTTACTCTGTGAGATAAACAGTCACTCTTTCCATAGCTTTTGCTGGCTCTGAGACACTCGCTTGGTATTTCTCCTGCTCTTTGTCTAGCAAAAAAAATCCCTCATCACTAAATGAAAGCCTGATTATTTCAGGGGCCTTGTCACAAGTCCATTGTTTTTGAATTTCTGTGTTACTTTTGCTATATTTAACACTTAAAACAATGATTTGGTAATCCTCTTGTACCACTGTCCTCTTTTGTGCTAAGAAACGAGTCTCATTGTTGTCAGCATTAAGTCTGAGAATGATTCAGTGGGCTATATAACACTTTTAATTGTCAAGAAATTAGTTCTCTTTAAATGTTTTGGTTCAACAAACTAACCTGTTGATCAAACATTGCCTTAAACTTACACCAGAACATTTTTATTTTGTTTTATTTAGTCACTTTTAGGAGGGTGTACTCATTTTTGCTACACATTTCATCACCTTGATAAGAAAATCTTATTTTCCTGAATAATTTTGACATGCTTCTTTGGTAATTGATTAAGCAGACTTGCTGGAACATTATATCGCTAAAGAACCCTAACATGTCTTCTAAGTAATTGAGTAATTGCTGACTTTCAGACGTTTCAGAGGGGGTGACACTCATTTATGCTGTGAACTGTATGTTTTATAACACATTATATGATACTAGACCTGACAATCACTTGTCCCTGTTTTATTGTTACTTAAAATCACATTATAATCACACATATTTTGTTTAAAAGCAACCCACCATAATAAAAAGATAGATAGACAGACAGATGGATGGATGAACGATAGAACGATGGATGGATGAACAATAGAACAATGGATGGATGGATGGATGGATGGATGAACAATAGAACAATGGATGGATGGCTGTATGGATGGATGGATGAACAATAGAACAATGGATGGATGGCTGTATGGATGGATGGATGAACAATAGAACAATGGATGGATGGATGGATGAACAATAGAACAATGGATGGATGGATGGATGAACAATAGAACAATGGATGGATGGATGGATGGATGGATGAACGATAGAACAATGGAGAGATAGATAGAGGATGGATGGATGAATGGATGAATGATAGAACAATGGATAGGTAGATGGATGGATGGATGAACGATAGAACAATGGCTAGATAGATGGATGAACGATAGACAGATAGACGGACAGATAGATGGATGAACGATAGATAGATAGATGATGGATGAATGATAGAACAATGGATGGATAGATCGATGGATGGATGAACGATAGAACAATGGATAGATAGATAGATGGATGGATGAATGATAGAACGATGGATGGATGGATGGATGAACGATAGAACGATGGATCGATGGATGGATGAACGATAGAACGATTGATGGATGGATGTATGGATGAACGATAGGCCGATAGACGGACAGATGGATGGATGGATGGATGAACGATAGATAGATGGATGGACGGATAGATGGATGGATGAACAATAGAATGATGGATGGATGGATGGATGAACAATAGAACAATGGATGGATGGATGAACGATAGAACAACGGATGGATGGATGGATGGATGAACGATCGACAGATAGACGAACAGATAGATGGATGGATGGATGGATGAATGATAGAACAATGGATAGATGGATGGATAGATGGATGAACGATAGAACAATGGAGAGATAGAGAATGGATGGATGAATGATAGACAGATGGATGGATGGATGGATGGATGGATGGATGGATGAACGATAGAACAATGGATAGATGGATGGATGAACGATAGAACAATGGACAGATAGATAGATGGATGGATGAACGATAGAATGATGGATGGATGGATGAACGATAGAACAATGGACAGATAGAGAATGGATGGATGGATGGATGGATGAATGGATGAACGATAGACAGATAGATGGATGGATGGATGAACGATAGAACAATGGATAGATGGATGGATGGATGAACGATAGAACAATGGATAGATAGATGGATGGATGAAAGATAGAACAATAGATAGATAGATAGATAGATGGATGAACGATAGAACAATGGACAGATAGATAGATGGATGGATGAACGATAGAACAATGGATAGATAGATGGATAGATGGATGGATGATAGAGATAGATAGATCACTTATCAGTTTTCACAATTATAGGCATAAAATCAAAATTGACTTTACTTAATGTGACTTAACAGTCTTTTTATTATCAGTTCAACTGTGCATGCATTCATTCATTCATTCATTCATTCATTCGTTCATTCAGAACTTGCTATCCATTCCAGTATACACTCTCTTTTTGCAACACAATCAACAAACAGTGGATAAAATCAGCAGCAGTGAAGTTGGTCAGAACTGTCTGACTGTCTGAGGTTCAAACACTGATTAAATTCGCATCAGAGCACATTTGATCGATAGCCGTAGAGTGAAACAGCCTTAAGGAGTTCAATCAGGAGAACGTGCAGATCTTCACCCCCACTGCGTTATTAAGATTATGTGACCATCTGAGTGCTTAAAACAGCCTGTCCTTACTTTGTGACCCAGTTTCTGTGTGTGGAAAACTTACTCAGGCTTTTGCTGTTGCAAAGTTTAAAAGTTCTGAACATCAAGCTTTTGCCTAAAAACATTCGGTGAGGTCAGGACAGGTTTCGCTATACATTTTATTTGACAAATTTGCATTTATTCGTTTAGCTTGACTTACAAATGAGAAAAAGCAATTCCTCCTATTCAGACATGAATGGCTGTATCTCGCCTTCCACAAATAAAATCACGCGGCAGGAAATTGATTCATTTTCTTAGAGCATGTTACAGGTTTTATTAAAGATTAAGCATCAGCTATTGTCTTTGTCACAGATCAGTATTGTTGTTCAAGGTTTCAAGCGCCCATAAAAACCCAGAAGTGATGTTTGCAATGTCTTTTTTTTTCTTTCTTTTTTTCCTGGTTGACTTTTGAACTCCTGTCAGAGATTATATGATCTGCTATAAAACAGGAAAACAGTTCAACTGGCCTTCAGTGTTTTGGTAATATTTTATTATCCCATATAAAAAAAATTTATTTACTTTGCTAGACCTTGTTTTGACTGGTCGGATGACAGATCTGTTCCATCATAAGAGCTGAGATATCGCAATCAGAAAAAACGAGAGCTGTTAGAAAGAAACATTGCGAGTCTTTGCTTTAGGTTTAGACTTGAATTCAAATTCAAAATAATTTTATCAGGATTTGGCCTGAAAGGATGTTGTTAAGTTAGACATAAACACATGATCGATGTGTTGTTGTTTTTTTAAGTTTGCAATGTGTATATAAATAAAAGTTTGTTGTTTGCCTTGTTTTTCTACATTGTTAGACTTTATTTTGTGTAAACACATGTTTCTTATCACATCTTCCGCCTTGACGTTTATGAGACCAGGAAGGGAGATCCATTTCCTTCAGATTTCTATACATCCTTCTAGGAAGATCCTAAAGCTCTTCTCTTCCGTCTGCGGACCTCCCGCTGCGAGTCTGTAACACGTCTGTTCTCTGCTTCTTCTGGACACATTTATTGACTTAATCACTTGAAACTCCCTCAGATTTGACTGATGCGGTATGACAGTGTGTGTTTGTGGATTGACGTAATGAGGGATGCTTGCGACAGCATTCTGTCTCTTAGATGACACAAAATCAGATATGAGGATACAGTTTAATGCATCTTGATGTCCATCATCAAATCTCAAACGCTCACTTGTGTCTGAGTCACAGAAAAAAGTTTTTATTATTCGCTTTAAACGTTTGGCTGCAGACTTCGTTCCGTCTTAGTCTAATGTGTGAATACTGACTGATGAGCTACTCAAGGGAAAGAAGTCATTTGAGGGTTTTTTTGGAGCATGTGTCCCAGCATCAGTGCCAACATGCTGACGCATCATTCGCTCCTTTACTCTGATCATCAGCACACTTGACTTGAGTCAGACGCAGCCAGCGCTGGCACTGCAAATGTTTCATATCATCCTACATTTCTCCTGCCCAGTTTTTTTTTTTTTTTTTACCTGTACAGTTTCAAAATGGCCTTACTGATCCGCATCCTAGTGAAAATGCACCGGGAGAGGCTGCCCAGCGAGACTCCAGCTGGCGGCAGATTGTGTGTGTAGGCGCAGTTATGACAGAAGGAAACGATTTCTTAAAGCCAGTAGTGGCACCTGTGCTGTGCCGGAGCAGTGTGCCAACGGCTGGCATCTCTTCATTCTCCGTGTCTTTGTACCTGGGTAATAATGGTGCCACTCTTTAAAGACCCCCATCTATCTATCTCTCTGTCTGTCTGTCTGTCTGTCTGTCTGTCGTTTTTATCTATCATTCTATCTAGAACGATAGATAGATAGATAGATAGCTAGCTCAAACATAACATGCAAACGAACCTTGCCGAATCTTGAAGAAGCTCAAACGCGCCGCTTAACATGCGAACGAAACTCGCTGGTTCTTGAAGAAGCTCAAACGCGCCGCTTAACACACGAACGAACCTCGCCGTTTCTTGAAGAACTCAAATGCGCCACTTAACACGCAAACGAACCTCGCTGTTTCTTGAAGAAGCTCAAATGCGGCACTTAACACGCAAACGAACCTCGCCGTTTCTTGAAGAAGCTCAAACGCGCCGCTTAACGCGCGAACGAACCTCGCCGTTTCTTGAAGAAGCTCAAATGCGCCACTTAACACGCAAACGAACCTCGCCGTTTCTTGAAGAAGCTCAAACGCGCCGCTTAACACGCGAACGAACCTCGCCGTTTCTTGAAGAAGCTCAAACGCGCCGCTTAACACGCGAACGAACCTCGCCGTTTCTTGAAGAAGCTCAAATGCGCCACTTAACACGCAAACGAACCTCGCCGTTTCTTGAAGAAGCTCAAACGCGCCGCTTAACACGCGAACGAACCTCGCCGTTTCTTGAAGAAGCTCAAACGCGCCGCTTAACACGCGAATGAACCTCGCCGTTTCTTGAAGAACTCAAACGCGCCACTTAACATGCAAACGAACCTCGCCGTTTCATGAAGAAGCTCAAACGCGCCGCTTAACACGCGAACGAACCTCGCCGGTTCTTGAAGAAGCTCAAACGTGCTGCGTAACACGCGAACGAACCGCGCCGGTTCTTGAAGAAGCTCAAACGCGCCACTTAACACGCAAACGAACCTCGCCGTTTCTTGAAGAACTCAAACGCGCCACTTAACACGCAAACGAACCTCGCCGTTTCTTGAAGAACTCAAATGCGGCTCTTAACACGCAAACAAACCTCGCCGTTTCTTGAAGAAGCTCAAACGCGCCGCTTAACACGCGAACGAACCTCGCCGGTTCTTGAAGAAGCTCAAATGCGCCACTTAACACGCAAACGAACCTCGCCGTTTCTTGAAGAAGCTCAAACACGCCACTTAACACACAAACAAACCTCGCCGTTTCTTGAAGAAGCTCAAACGCGCCGCTTAACACGCGAACGAACCGCGCCGGTTCTTGAAGAAGCTCAAACGCGCCACTTAACACGCAAACGAACCTCGCCGTTTCTTGAAGAACTCAAACGCGCCACTTAACACGCAAACAAACCTCGCCGTTTCTTGAAGAACTCAAATGCGGCACTTAACACGCAAACAAACCTCGCCGTTTCTTGAAGAAGCTCAAACGCGCCGCTTAACACGCGAACGAACCTCGCCGGTTCTTGAAGAAGCTCAAATGCGCCACTTAACACGCAAACGAACCTCGTCGTTTCTTGAAGAAGCTCAAACACGGCACTTAACACACAAACAAACCTCGCCGTTTCTTGAAGAAGCTCAAACGCGCCGCTTAACACGCAAAAAAACCTCGCCGGTTCTTGAAGAAGCTCAAACGCGCCACTTAACACGCAAACAAACCTCGCCGTTTCTTGAGGAAGCTCAAACGCGCCACTTAACACGCAAACGAACCTCGCCGGTTCTTGAGGAAGCTCAAACGCGCCGCGTAACACGAGAATGAACCTCGCCATTTCTTGAGGAAGCTCAAACGCGCCACTTAACACGCAAACGAACCTCGCCGTTTCTTGAAGAACTCAAATGCGGCACTTAACACGCAAACAAACCTCGCCGTTTCTTGAGGAAGCTCAAACGCGCCACTTAACACGCAAAGAACCTCGCCGGTTCTTGAGGAAGCTCAAACGCGCCGCGTAACACGCAAACGAACCTCGCCGTTTCTTGAAGAAGCTCAAACGCGCCACTTAACACGCAAACGAACCTCGCCGTTTCTTGAAGAACTCAAATGCGGCACTTAACACGCAAACAAACCTCGCCGTTTCTTGAAGAAGCTCAAACGCGCCGATTAACACGCGAACGAACCTCGCCGGTTTTTGAAGAAGCTCAAACGCGCCACTTAACACGCAAACAAACCTCGCCGTTTCTTGAGGAAGCTCAAACGCGCCACTTAACACGCAAACGAACCTCGCCGGTTCTTGAGGAAGCTCAAACGCGCCGCGTAACACGAGAATGAACCTCGCCGTTTCTTGAGGAAGCTCAAACGCGCCACTTAACACGAGAACGAACCTCGCCGGTTCTTGAGGAAGCTCTAACGCTCCGCATAACACGAGAACGAACCTCGCCGGTTCTTGAGGAAGCTCAAACGCTCCGCATAACACGAGAACGAACCTCGCCGGTTCTTGAGGAAGCTCTAACGCTCCGCATAACACGAGAACTAACCTCGCCGGTTCTTGAGGAAGCTCAAACGCGCCACTTAACACGCAAATGAACCTCGCCGGTTCTTGAGGAAGCTCAAACGCGCCGCGTAGCACGAGAATGAACCTCGCCGTTTCTTGAGGAAGCTCAAACGCGCCACTTAACATACAAACGAACCTCGCCGTTTCTTGAAGAGCTCAAATGCGGCACTTAACACGCAAACAAACCTCGCCGTTTCTTGAGGAAGCTCAAACGCGCCACTTAACACGCAAACGAACCTCGCCGGTTCTTGAGGAAGCTCAAACGCGCCACGTAACACGCAAACGAACCTCGCCGTTTCTTGAAGAAGCTCAAACGCGCCACTTAACACGCAAACGAACCTCGCCGTGTCTTGAAGAACTCAAACGCGGCACTTAACACGCAAACAAACCTCGCCGTTTCTTGAAGAAGCTCAAACGCGCCGCTTAACACACGAACGAACCTCGCCGGTTCTTGAAGAAGCTCAAACGCGCCACTTAACACGCAAACAAACCTCGCCGTTTCTTGAGGAAGCTCAAACGTGCCACTTAACACGCAAACGAACCTCGCCGTTTCTTGAGGAAGCTCAAACGCGCCACTTAACACGAGAACGAACCTCGCCGGTTCTTGAGGAAGCTCTAACGCGCCGCGTAACACGAAAACAAACCTCGCCGGTTCTTGAAGAAGCTCAAACGCGCCGCGTAACACGAGAACGAACCTCGCCGGTTCTTGAGGAAGCTCAAACGCGCCGCGTAACACGAAAACAAACCTCGCCGGTTCTTGAAGAAGCTCAAACGCGCCGCGTAACACGAGAACGAACCTCGCCGGTTCTTGAAGAAGCTCAAACGCGCCGCGTAACACGAGAATGAACCTCGCCGGTTCTTGAGGAAGCTCAAGCATCACGAAAACGACCCTGCGTCCCAATGTCCATACTATCTATCCTAAATAGTATGTGAGATTAAAATAAGTGTGTCCCAAAGCATAGTATGTTGAAAAGAGTATGCCAAAAGTCCCCGGATGGTCTACTATGTCCGGTAGATTTTTGAAGTGTGGATCCGTAAAGGCCAATATTGCCCACAACCCATTGCGCTCTGGATGAGGATTCAGTTTAGAACTACAAACACAAAAAAGTGTTAAAAAAAAAAACTACAAAACATGGCGGATATGCCACAAATTGTTCACAAAAAGAGTACATACTTTTAGGGCGTAGTATAGGTAGGCGAATTGGGATGCAGCATACATGTTCATTTTTGGGTGAACTATCTCTTTAAACCCAGCGGTGTCTCTAAAATGAAGTGGCTGATTAATGAGCCGTGAGCTCCTCCACTGCTGACGCTTTCTGACCCCAAATCTGTTTCCGTTCCTGCTGATAAAACCTGCGCTGTCCAGGGTTTTATAACTAAAACAAAAAAATATATATATTAAAATATATTAAAAAAAATTTCAGCTAATTGCCAGGGCGACATTTCTCATTTTCATTTAGTTTAACTTAATATACTAAAATAACTAAAACTGAACTAAAAATGATTAAAACCTAGATAATGATTAATAACAAACATCACAACAAAATGACTAAAACTTTAACTAAAATTTAAATATAAACATGTAAAAATAAAAACTACTTAAATACAAAATATTAATAAAAATTATAATAGTGCTGTCTGAAACACACCAGGGAAATATATGACTCTTCCTCCAGTCCATTTGCACACATCAGATTCTCACACACACACACACACACACACACTCTGATGTACCTGAGATGAGCCGCATCCAGAGTTTATTTGTCTCTTGGTGGATTTTGTGGCTCATTTCAGCCCCATCAGAGCAGATGGAGCACATGATGAGAACAGGATGACGGGTGACAGATACGACCCTCATATGGAGCCGGCATATAAAACTCTGTTTGAGTGACAAAAACTTTCCTCCTGACATCATCATCATCTGTGTTGATGTTTCAGAGGCATGATTGAAATATTCCATTAGTTTTCATCATGTAGGCAAAAAGCTATTCCAGTCCATTCCCAAAACATGAATGTTGGTTCAGTGAAGTGATTCCCAAAGCGATCTGTGATCCACACAATGTCACAGCGCTTGACGAGGTTCAATCCAGAACCTGAAATAGCCGTTTTAAAAAGAGAGTTCTATACTGTATTTGCATTTACTTTAATGCATTTGGCAGATGCTTTTATCCAAAGCGACTTGCTTCATGTACAGTGTGCATTTTGTCAGTTCTTGCATTCAAATTATTGACTTGTTGTTGTGAGTCTAGTTCTCCTCGGGGATTTCAGGAGATTTATTTGATGCTTTGATTAACTGAGAACTCGGTTAAGTCTTCTCCGCCCTGAAAGAGTAGGCTCTGAGAATTAATGTGTTTCCCTGGGCAATTTTGTTGTTGCAAATTGTAGGCTACGTAACAACCTTCAAATCATCCAGTGCAGGCATGGAGGATGAACCTGATATTGATGCACAAACCGCAAGCTCTGCATCTCCTCATGCCGTCAGTGATGCTTTAAAACTGTGAATTCTCTCATGTGGAGAGGAGCGTCCTCTACTACCAGCTCAGTCTCATTAACTTCCCATCTGTGTGTGTGTGTGTGAAGGTGGGTGGCTTATGCAAATGCAGCAGTACTGATGGAAAGCAGAACTAATTGAGTGAAACAGAAGCAGAAGAGAGATGTTGTGAACATCTGAAGACTTTTTGTGCAGCATTTTTCTGCCTCTTCACTCTCTTCTTCCTTTGAACAGATAATTGGCAGCAGAGCAGAGGATTATGGGATGCCCTGTGTGAAATAGTGGAGCAGTTTTGCCCAATAAGCTTTGCTTGTTTTGTCCATTAGGACTGACATTAATATTTAACGTTTAATTACATTTTACATAATTTTTTTTTTTTTTTTTTTTGGTCGCTCAGTAGGTTTTTTAGTTTAAGATTGACATATATTTAACATTTAATTTTTTATTATTTCTTTGTTTATTTATTTATATGTATTAATTTCCTGAAGTGCTCAAATATTAAAGGATTATATTCAAGATTTATATTAATATTTAATAATTCTATGATGTTATTTTGTTTCAGTAGGATTTAAGGATTTTTAGTTTAAGATTGACATACATATTTAATATTTATTTATTTTATAATGTTAATTTTTTTTTTTTTTTTTCGTCCTGAACAATTCAAGGTTTATATTCAAGACTGACGTTAACATTTTAATTATTTTATTTGTTTTTATTTTATTTTATTTTTTGGTCTAGTAGGATATATATATATATATATATATATATATTTAGTTTAAGATATTTAACATATTATGCTAATTTTTTTGTCCAGTAGGATTTAAGGTTTTTACGATTGACATATATTTAACATTAAATTGTTAAATTTATTTATTTATTTATTTTAAGATTGACACATTCATAATTTAATTATTTTATTAGCCATTTTAATTATTTTATTTCAGTAGGATTTAAGGTTTTTTAGATTAGGATTGACATACATATTTATCATTTAATTATTTTATTTTAAATATATATATTTTTTGTCCAGGACAATTAAATACATTCAGACATTAATATTTAACATTTTAATTTTTTTTTTTTTGTCCAGTAAGATCTAAGTTTTAATTTAGATTAAGATTGACATATTTAACATATTATGTTTTATATTATTTAACATTTAATTTGTTAATAAAAAAAAATACTCCAGTACGATGCAAGTTTTTTTAGTTTATGATTGACATACATATTTATAATATAATTATTTTATTAGCCATGTTAATTATTTTTACATTCTTTTTTTATCAATTAAATATTTTATGTAATAAATATATATATATATATATATATATATATATATAATTTTTTTTGTTCAGTACAATTCATAGTTTATATTCAAGATTGGCATTAATATTTAACATTTTATTATTATTTTATTATGTTATCTAGAAGTATCACTTACAAAAAATAAAGTTGTGGTACATGCAGTGATGGCATCAGTCATATAGTTGCATTATTTTTGAGAATGCATATTTAGCTAAAATTGTGCCTGAATCTGTCAATTTTTTCCCCAGCATACAATCAGAGAAAGACAGAATGATGCTGTTGTGTCATTTAGAGATGAGCGGGTACAGGAGAGGCTCTGGCAATCCCTCACGTTCTTCTTCCTCTGTGCGGAAATGTGACTGTTGAATAATTCATTCGGCTGCGGCGATGAATAATGAATAAGCCTGTGTGATTAAAGAGAGGTATGCTAATTAAGAGAGAGAAAGTGTGTGTGTGTGTGTGTGTGTGTGTTATATAATCATCACCCACCACTTTCAACAATGTTAATGTCATTAACTCAAGACAGACTTGGAAAGAACATCCTTGTTTCTCCAGAAAAAAAAAAAAAAAAACAGCTTGCAGAAAACAAGTATCCTATCAAGTTCCCTAAAACCTTGTCACCATTATTTGACACTCTTGCCTGCAAGAACGGCCATGTCTGCAGGATCAGAAACTCCCTCTGCGCTGATGGAGGAAAACGGTTTTTCTTTGTCACAAAAATTAAGAAAGTTCTTAAAGAATGTGATGTTTTTGTGACATTTAATTGACCGTGAGTGGTGTTTTCCCCATTCAAAACTCAGCGGCGTGATGCGGTATTGTGGGTGATTGGCATGACGTTCATATGCAGTTGCTATGGTGTTCAGGGTCCAAGGTGTTGCTATGCAGTTCCTTAGTCTCTGTGATGATATTCAGGGTTCAGTGTGCATATGTGGGATTCACCTGCTTTCTGAAAATGCATATGATCACTTAGTAAAGTAACGACACGCTTTCCTCAACAAGAGGAATCATGGATGTCTGGAGCACAAACGCTGCAGGATGATCATGTTCACGCTTAAATTTAGTCTTCAAGGTTTGATTAGTATGAGCACTAGTTTTAGATTCAGGTAAATAGGGTAAAAAATGTAACTATATCACTATATCAAGTTTTTTTTTTTTTTTCAAACGTTTAAATATGCAAATAATGCATTATCTGATTAAATATGCACACTCTTGCATACATTTTCAGAACAGAAATCTGAACGTTGGATGAAGTTAGATACAAAATTCTTGTTTGATGTTATTGACATATTAGAGTTTTTTTTAGATTGTGGAAAATAGAAATCAGAAATCATTCTAATATGCTGATTTGATACTCCGTTATTATCAATGTTGGAAACAGTTGTGCTGCTTAATATATATATATATATATATATATAATATTATTTTATTTTATTTTATTTATTTTTTTTGAAACCTGTGATACTTTTTTAGTTTTTTTAGGATTCACTGATGAATTTATTCATTTATTCAAAATATATATCTTTACTGCAATTTTTTTTTAATAAATTTAACACAATTTAAATTTAAAAGTATTAATTTCTTTAAAAAAACAAAAAACAAAAACTGACTCTAAACTCTTGAATGGTAGTGTATTTTACATAAATGTTTACTTATTCATCAAAGAATCCTGAAAAAAAAAATATTAAAGGGTTAGTTCACCCAAAAATGGAAATTCTGTCATTAATTATTAACCTTAATATTATGAAGTGACGAGAATACTTTTTGTGCGCCAAAAAAAACAAAATAACGACTTTATTCAACAATATCTAGTGATGGGCGAATCTTTTGTTTCAAATCAGTGGTTCGGAGCGTGTGTCAAACTGCCAGTCACGTGAACCATTGAAATTTCGAAACGTAACGAAGCCTCGTTTACTGAAATCACGTGACTTTGGCAGTTTGATAAACGCTCTGAACCTGAAATCACCCATTAATAAATATTGTTAAATAAAGTTATTTTGTTTTTTTTTGGCGCACAAAAAGTATTCTCGTCGCTTCATAACATTAAGGTTGAACCACTGTAGTCACATGGACTGTTTTAAATATGTCTTTAGTAGCTTTCTGGGCATTGAAAGTCTAAATGAACTTGCTGTCAATGCAGGCCTCACTGAGCCATCGGATTTCATCAAAAATATCTTAATTTGTGTTCTGAAGATGAACGAAGGTCTTACGGGTGTGAAACAACATGAGGGCGAGTAATAAATGACAGAACTTTCATTTTTGGGTGAACTAACCCTTTAAGTAGCACAAATGTTTGCAACATTGATAATAAATAAGCATATTAGAATGATTTTTTAAGGATCATGTGACACTGAAGACTGGAGTAAATTCAGCTTTGCATCACAGAAATAAATTATATATATATATATATATATTTTTTTTTTTTTTTTTTTTTTTTTCCTGTATTTTTGATCAAATGCAGGCATGATGAGCAGAAGAGACTTTGTTCAAAAACATTAAAAATAGTAACGTGTCCAAACCGGTACTGTATATCGTACTGTATACACAGTTTAAAATGTCTATCGTCAGAGATTTTGCTATATCGTGTACAGTGCAAAGTTATAAAGTGTTATTAGGCACAATAAGCAGTGAAGAAGACCTCAATGCGGTGCTAACGCTGACTGACACACAGCTTAAGCACGATCGCAAATTCAGTTCTCTTTCACATCTTATTGTACTTGAATGGTTGAATACACACGCAGTTATGTCAAAATTCCCATCGTGTGGAGTATTCATGTAAACACAGCCGGGTATGTGAATGTAAACAGTTGGGTTTAAACCGGATGTGTATCAGTGTAATAGATCCATGCGTTTGATCTTAAAGTGACAGCAGCCTAATATGCCTGCTGCTCTGTCATTAATGTGAATCAAACACAAGAGAAAATAACTAATAATTTTTATTGTAGTTTTAATAAAAATAAATTTATATTTAATTCATACAGTGAAGACTATGCAATATTTATTTTTACATTTGATTATTAAATTTCTGAACTAATTCTAACTATATTAAATATACCTATTGTACCTCTAAAATTTGTTTGATTCATATTTCTTTTATACTGTATGGAGCCCCGCACATGACATGCAGGAAAAAAATAGCAGGCTAAATAGTGCAGACGATATACTATTTTGTTCTCTCGATTTATAAATCGTGCACACGATTGAACAAATAGAGGGAACGAAAGAGTAAATCGTGCACACGATTGAACAAATAGAGGGAACGAAAGAGTAAATAGTGCGCACGATTGAACAAATAGAGGGAACAAAAGAGTAAATAGTGCGCACGATTTAACAAATCGAGGGAACGAAAAAGTAAATACTGTGCACGATTGAACAAATCGAGGGAACGAAAGAGTAAATAGTGCGGACGATTGAACAAATCGAGGGAACGAAAAAGTAAATACTGCACACGATTGAACAAATCGAGGGAACGAAAGAGTAAATAGTGCGCACGATTGAACAAATCGAGGGAACGAAAAAGTAAATAGTGCGCACGATTGAACAAATCGAGGGAACGAAAGATTAAATAGTGCGCACGATTGAACAAATCGAGGGAACGAAAGAGTAAATAGTGCGCACGATTGAACAAATCGAGGGAACGAAAGATTAAATAGTGCGCACGATTGAACAAATCGAGGGAACGAAAGAGTAAATAGTGCGCACGATTGAACAAATCGAGGGAACGAAAAAGTAAATAGTGCGCATGATTGAACAAATCGAGGGAACGAAAGAGTAAATAGTCCGCACGATTGAACAAATCGAGGGAACGAAAAAGTAAATACTGCGCACAATTGAACAAATCGAGGGAACGAAAGAGTAAATAGTGCGGACGATTGAACAAATCGAGGGAACGAAAAAGTAAATAGTGCGCACGATTTAACAAATCGAGGGAACGAAAAAGTAAATACTGCACACGATTGAACAAATCGAGGGAACGAAAGAGTAAATAGTGCGGACGATTGAACAAATTGAGGGAACGAAAAAGTAAATAGTGCGCACGATTGAACAAATCAAGGGAACGAAAGAGTAAATAGTGCGCACGATTGAACAAATCGAGGGAACGAAAAAGTAAATAGTCCGCACGATTGAACAAATTGAGGGAACGAAAGAGTAAATAGTCTGCACGATTGAACAAATCGAGGGAACGAAAGAGTAAATAATGCGCACGATTGAACAAATCGAGGGAACGAAAGAGTAAATAGTCCGCACGATTGAACAAAAGAGTAAATAGTGCGGACGATTGAACAAATCGAGGGAACGAAAAAGTAAATAGTGCGCACGATTTAACAAATCGAGGGAACGAAAAAGTAAATACTGCACACGATTGAACAAATCGAGGGAACGAAAGAGTAAATAGTGCGGACGATTGAACAAATTGAGGGAACGAAAAAGTAAATAGTGCGCACAATTGAACAAATCAAGGGAACGAAAGAGTAAATAGTGCGCACGAT